>JPJW01002282.1:0-11592 GCA_000750755.1 Pseudogymnoascus sp. VKM F-4513 (FW-928)
ATGTGGAATGTGTCAGGTTGGTGGGTGGGTAGTACTGGTAACGCTGGTTCAGATGGTGGCTGACCACTGGGAATGAAGCTATCTGGGTTTGTATTTGAATTTGAAGAATGAGACCTGCATATGGGGCTGGGGGCTGGGGGCGGGTGTCAAAACGGTTGAGGTTTTTTTTTGTTTTTGGGGATGATTTGTATACGGGCGTGGTTTGTTTGTGAGTGAGGATGGAATGCTGTCAGGCGGGAGATGAGCACACATACATAACATAACATCCACATACGTACGTACGTACGTAGACTATATACGCACATACACACATACACACATACACAGTACGTACGTACGTAGACCATATACGCACATACATAGTCAGGCATGGAAGCGTTACAGCACATGGACGTTGTTGGGCCTATTTATACACGGGTGCATGGCTGACGGTATTCTTAGAAGTCTTCCTGCTATTATCACGGTCCCACGGCAGATTCTAATTCTATGGTGGGTTTTGGTGATTTCCCCAACGACATGACATGACATGACATTGCCGCCGTTCCCAGGTGTGACGTCTGATGGGCAATTTGAGTGACACTGGCACCGTTCACCTCTGAAGTAGCACCGTTCAGCCGGTTGCTTGGTGACACGGTTCATTTCAAGTGCTCATACCCGTCCATTGTAGCACAAATATCATTATACCAGTTCAATACTTACTCTTAACTATCGAACTATAGCATGGTAGTCTATATTAGCATTATAATGTTACCAGTTGGAGATTCTCCCATTGACTTTTGTGCATACCAAATTGCACTGAGTACATACCATATGTTGTACTGATCGCAGTGGGTAATTGTATCTGTCCCGCTATTTTATAGCGTTGCGGTACTTGTCCAGTACACTACTCTACATGCATTTCCAATACCACTTACTCGCTACTTGCTTCCGTGCACTACCCGACATTCCTAGAGGTAGATCATCAGCTTGCTTTTTTTGCCTTCTTGTCTTTCCCTTCAAAAGCTAAACAGAGCAAATTCTGTGCATCTGTGTGTATATATATACTCTGGATGTGCGCACGAGTCTACACTCCTCATTGTTGCCACTTGCCACTTCCTTCGACTTCCTTGCAGCTGCAGCTCGGTCGCATAGCATCTGCTGCACTGCCTTACACCCTGTCGCAAAGTGTGCCACTCACTTTCCGAGTGCTACCCTACAACAACGACCCTGTCTGTCCAGGTCCGCCAGGTAGAGAAGGGGGAGGAACTGGCGCCAATTTAAGAGCGCTGAAAGTGGAGGTATGAGATTGATGCTTCATATGAGCCGATTAATGTGGAGCTTCTCCTGACTTCTGTTGACAGGACCCCAGTTCCGTATAGCTTTGGGAAAGCGGAGACAAAAAAGAGCACTCGGCCAGAATCGCAATATACGACAGTGAGACAGGACGACGGCAAAAGCCTCAATATTTCCCTTATCGTCGCTCCTTCCTCTTTACCCTCGATCCCTCCTGTCATCTACCCCCCAGCCAACGCCCGTGCGTGCGCGAAATCTGCTATTCTGAAAAAGCACACACCATCAGCATCCACACCACACGGACCTTCCAACGAAGCTCCCCCCGCACTAGCACTGGCCGCTGAGTGAACACCACCACTCCTTTTCACGACCCCTCTGCACAGCAGATCTATATAACGCGGGCGACTGCTCACATTGTCTCGGACCCCGAACACAAAAGAAGAAACACTATCTCTCTGCGCCTCGTGCTGATCCGTGTCGACCTGGACAGAACGAAGTCGGGTCGAACGGCAATACAGGTCCGTAGGGTACCTCCAGCACTATTGTTGGGCTCCACTGTGCAGATCACGCAAACCTCCGGCGCCCACCAGACGACGACGTGAGTAGATAGATGCAAAGAGAGACAACTAGTACGCCGCGCCGAGCACGATAAACGTTATATAAACAGACGGCGGGGGATTGTCCTTGGCTACGACACTATACATCATTGCATAACGCCTTTCCTTGCGGACTCTTGAGGCCCACGAGATTTCTTTCGAGCTTCCTCTCGGCCATTCCTCGTGTCGCACCTGCCCCCTATATTTCACGAACCCAATTACCACCATGAAAGTGTCGCACTACCCGCATGACGACCCTACCGGACAAGGCGCACAATATAACATGTCTCCTCCCATAACCAACCCCAACTACCGCCCTGACGGTCCTCAGTACGCTCAGGGGCACCCGGAGCAACCCCACCTACAGCACTCCCCCACCGACCAGCACCAGTACGGCTACGGCTCCAACCCACATATCCAACCCCATCGCGCCAGCCAGAGTTCACAAGGAGGTCAGGCAGATATGTTGGGCCGAGTCCCCACGCGCGGCCCCAATCCGTTGATGCCCCTCGATTCGCCTTCGAATCCCAATGGACCCGAGGGCGCACCGATCCTTCCGGCCGTGCAGCAGCAAGCCGAGCACCAACCGCCGAGTTATAGTATGATTGAGCTGGGAAGGAGATATACGTAGGTTTATCTTTGACTGGCGGTTTGCAGCTACGCCCATAGCGCGTCGTTGCGTCCCTCAGCCCCTCTCGCATAACCAGGGGCGCATTATTGAATGTATGCTGACTGTAGTGATATTATAGGCTCGAGGTTATGCAGCAGCCGAAACGCGCGCGGATGTGTGGCTTTGGAGACAAGGTAGGTGATCGATGTCACCATTTGATTTATCACATCGCTAACTTATCCAGGATCGCCGGCCAATTACCCCACCACCCTGCATAAGAGTTGTCATTACGGATGTGGCTACTGGGAATGAAATTGATACCAAGTAAGCGTCGTGAGAGCGCGTATCTCGTATACAGATGCTAACCTGTTATAGCGATATTGATCATGGTTCTTTCGTCCTAACTGTTGACCTGTGGTCTGCTGATGGGAAGCACGAAGTCAATCTCGTCAAACACTCGTCGCAGTCCCCGGCAATATCCTCCACTACCTCCGCGTCGTATGCTCAGATCCAGGCGGGTGAGCAGCCGGCCTACTCGAACCAAATGCCCACGCCCACCGGCCCAGCCAGCATAGTCCGCGATCCTCAATACCCGTATCATCTCAATCAAGGGCAATACAACCCTTATTCTGGACAACCTCAGGTAAACGCATATGGCCACCCCCAGCAGCAATTCCAACAGGGGCCGCCACAAGGACAGTACGGCCAGCCCCAACAAGGCCAGTATGGTCAAGGTCAGGAACGTCAAAACTACCACGCTGGAACAGCGCCAGAGCCACCGAACCACCACATATACTACCACACTGGTGATGGCGTCCATGCCGTCGCCTCCAATGCACCGAGGCCAGCAGAGTAAGTCCCCCTACCCTCGTCCAATCACCACGCCGATCCCACATAAGCTAATCAACTACTCGGCAGTCTCATGTACGATCCATCCGTTGCCCCGCGCACACCTGCGCCACAGGGACACCAGGGACCGGGACCACATGGCATGCTCACTCGCAACCTGATCGGCAGTCTCGCAGCAAGCGCTTCCAAGCTCGCGGATCCCCACGACAAGATTGGCATCTGGTTCGTGTTGCAGGACATGAGTATCAGAACTGAGGGAAACTTCCGGTATGTGTGACGATATCCAATCACTCTCCCTCCGCTAACATGCGCAGTCTCCGGTTCTCTTTCACCAATGTCGGCGGCCCCTCCAAGACCCCCAACGGCAACCCCGCCAACCAGATGTCTGTCCTCAACACTGGCAAGGCGCCCGTGCTTGCATTGTGCTACAGTGATGTGTTTACAGTGTACTCGGCCAAGAAGTTCCCAGGTGTGGTAGAGAGCACGCCGCTCAGCAAGTGCTTTGCGACGCAGGGTGTTAAGATCCCGATCCGCAAGGATGGCGGGGGCAAGGCGGGTCAGGGTAGAGAGGACTATGATGAGGATTAGGTGGCATAAAAAGTTGTGGGGTAGGAGGAACTATTGAGAGTTCTAGAGAAGGGATATTGGGCAGGGACAGTTATTTATTCCATGGCGCTTGGTGGGGTCGGTACCTTTGCTGTTTTTTGTAAGGCGGTGGCTACATTGCAACGAAAACGGGATAGAACGAGGTCCGTGGCGGGGGGCTTTCTCTGGCATTTTTACGTGCGAGGATCTTCACGAATGTATGGATGGTGCTGTTTTTTCAGTAATTGTTCTTATTATGAGGTGGATTGGTGAGAGGAGTGGCATTTTTTGACTTCGAATAAATAAAGTAATAAATACCAATAAATATAATATATTATTATTCCCCAACCAATCAGCTTCAAATTTATGAGCCAATGAATGAGTATATATCAATGGCCCGATGGAATAATGAATACCGACTGGTCTGAGTTTATTGTCAATCCATTGTCGACATTTACTCTATATTCACCAAAAATATGATAATGATTACATGTATCACGTGCCACTGACTCCCTGAAATCTTATTCCGAGCCAGTCCGGACAAACGTGACTTTTTTTCCAGCATTGACAATTACGTGCGCTCTGATTGGCCAATACACCTGACATAAGCTGCCATACCCATGGAACATTTCCCTTCCAGAGCTAGATACCACAACACCCGAGGTCCTGTGCCGAGCGAACAGCGACACACATCGCCAACGACATCATTCCGAATTCCTCTCCTGCAACCGTAGCCACGGGTTTCCTCTTGACGCCAACAATCGATTGTGCACCTCGGGGGCACTAGCGATAATTCCAATCGCTCACACGCGTTGATCCTCGCTCTCGCCAGCTCATTTCCTTACCCGGTCTCCCAATGGCTTCTCTCCGCTCCTCAGCACGCCTCGTGGCGTCGTCGCGCGCGGCCTTCAGGCCTGCGACTGCTATCCGCCCCTTCGCATCCGTCGCGTCTGCAACTACCAGCCCATCTACTGCCCCGAGCAGTGAGCCGGCGCCGCAGGCCCCGAGGACCAAGACCTTCCACATCTACAGATGGAACCCCGATGAGCCCTCGACCAAGCCCAAGATGCAGGCTTACACCCTGGACCTGAACAAGACGGGACCCATGATGCTCGATGCGCTCATCCGCATCAAGAACGAGGATGACCCGACACTCACTTTCCGCAGAAGCTGCAGAGAGGGAATTTGCGGTAGCTGCGCCATGAACATTGATGGTGTCAACACCCTGGCCTGCTTGTGTGAGTATAAGTCTTACAGCAGTTATATGCTGGAATAGAGTGATTGGACATGTACTGACGCGATATATAGGCCGCATCCCGACCGATACCACCCAAGAGTCCAAGATCTACCCTCTCCCCCACACATACGTTGTCAAGGACATCGTACCGGATCTCACCCACTTCTACAAGCAGTACAAGTCCATCAAGCCATACCTCCAGCGCACAACCCCAGCCGAACACGTAAGATTGTTTTATACCGTCCCCGTGGACTGAAACTAACGCAAAACAGGGCAAGGAGTACCTCCAAAGCGTGGAAGACCGCAAGAAGCTCGACGGTCTCTACGAGTGCATTCTCTGCGCGTGCTGCTCGACCTCCTGCCCCTCATACTGGTGGAACTCGGAGGAGTACCTCGGTCCCGCCGTCCTTCTCCAGTCCTACCGCTGGCTCGCCGACTCGCGTGACGAGAAGAAGATGGAGCGCAAGGCTGCGCTCGATAACTCCATGAGCGTCTACCGTTGCCACACCATCATGAACTGCTCGAGGACGTGCCCCAAGGGTTTGAACCCGGGTTTGGCGATTGCAGAGATCAAGAAGGAGTTGGCTTTTTAGATGGGGTGTGAGGAAGGGTGAAGGTTGTTACTTGCAGCGGGTTTTTTGAAGTGTGCTTGTTGGGCGGTGGGGGGATTGGCTTTTGTGTAGAAATATAGGTGATAGTTTTACAGAGGAATGATATGCATCCATGTTATTGTAAGAGTCTTGTCGGAGCCAGCCTGCTCTATAATGTACATTCATCACCCTGTCCACGTAATATATATACACTGCGCAATGGACCTAATTCAGACGCTGTGGATTTCTCAATCCAAATGGATAACCGCTGTGAAGACTACTGCAATATCAGCCCCCTCGCGTAAGCCTATACAGATTAGCATATATCCATCATGTCCAGTGAAGAATCCCTACCCTCCATCCTTCTCCAACTTCAGCGGCGTAAAACTGCTGGCCCCAATCTTCGGCTTCACCGCTGGCGTCGACTTCTCATCATCATCCCCGCCACATCCACAGTCGTAGAAATCCCCAATCTTGGAGCAGTCAAACAGCTCCTTCTTCAGCCGAGCGTTCACCTCGTTATGCACATGGCACGCCCACGTCGCTGCGCTGGACCGAGACCGCACCTGCGGCGGATACTTTTCTAATAAGAGCTGGAAATGCCGTGCGCATTCACCGCATGGGTATAATCGTGCAAAGAGGTAGACAAAGGACTTGAGTGACGTGCTGTCCTCTTCCGTCGGCTCGTCCGGGAATTTCGCCATCATCGTGTGGAGCAGCTTCCAGGCTGCGTTGCCCAATTCAGCTCTGTAGACTGGTTAGTTACTGAGATTAGAGTGGTGAGCCAGTGTCTCACTTTATTGTCGCATTCTCGAGTTTTGGCGCAGTTGCGACGCCGTGCAGTACGCTGTCGCTGGGGGCGACCCTTGTATCAAACGCCGAATCTCGTTTGCCACCGGTTGAGAGGAGAAAGGAAAAGACAGTGAATGCCACGATGGCGATGAATGCCAGCGTCACATGTCGCCGCGGAGGCATTTCATAAATTTGGACCTTGCAGATGTTGTGAGTCGATATGAGCCATGACACATCTTTCCTGTGGTGTCTAGCCCAGTCTGAAACTGGGGATGGCAATGGCGTCGCTAGCCTCGTTCGGTAGCCTCGCAGCCTCGCCACAAATCAACACCGCCCAGTTCGAACTTCTACCCCACGTTTGACTCATCGTCTTCATTTAAAATAGCGATCAGGCAGTCTCTTGCTCTGCATCTGAGATCATTTTGTTCGTATTGACAAGCGGTTTGTCTTACTAATATTCTCTTTTGCATTGATTGTTTTTTAAAAAGTTTGAAGTCGCCATATTTGGAAGGCGCAAGTTTATTTCGTTATACACCGTTCGCCACCGCTCGATACAATAGACCCTCACGAGACAACTTCGAAAACCGAAATCACGAAAGTGGCGAGTGCGATTACTGCTACACATACAGATAGAGAAGATATAATGTCGACACCTAGCGCACCGCCCGCACCAGGCGCAGGCGGCCGAGGAGGAAGACACCGACATTATAGACGGCCGCGACGAGGAGGCGCACAAAACGGCACTGCTCCTGCCCCGGGAGCCCCACAAGCCACTCAGACACAACCAGCTCAAGGAAATGCACCCGCTGTTCCTCCAGCTCCAGGGGCGCCACAGGCAGCTCCAGGGCCGAATCCGAATCCAAACCGAAGGAACAATGGGCAGTCAAATCGAGGCAGGGGCGGAAGGCAGGGCCAACGAGGAGGAGCGCCCAGACATGTCATGGGAGGCGCAGGCGGAAGAGCGTTTGGCGGGCAGCTCACATCGACAGGAGGAGCCCAGGCAAACGGCAGCTCAGCACCTGCATCGCTGCAGGCCGACGCACCGGCGTTTACACCAGGCCAGACGGTAGTCCCACGAAGCTCTACCACCCACAACCACCCCCCACCGAATATCGGGAGGCAGCGACGGTTTTCGAAGTCGCAAGCTGCGGATATTGCAACGCGAACACACGAAGATATTCTACACGGCCTATACGAATGCCCAATCTGCACCAGTGAGGTGCTCAAAAACTCAAAGGTGTGGTCGTGCAAGACTTGCTGGACCGTTTTCCACTTGTCTTGCGTAAAGAAGTGGGCGAAGAACGAGGGGTCTACGCAGCAGAACCGCCAGCAACTACAGGATGGAGAGCTGCCACCGGCAAGGCAATGGAGATGTCCTGGGTGCAACTTGCCCAAGGATGATATGCCAGAGTCGTATACGTGCTGGTGTGCGAAGGATGTGGACCCAAAGGCAATTCCAGGACTGCCACCACATTCATGTGGACAGACCTGCGGGAAACCACGAGCGCCGCGGAATTGCCCGCATCCTTGTGATCTGATGTGCCATGCTGGACCATGCCCGCCATGTCCTCATATGGGACCTATTCAGGCTTGCTTTTGTGGGAAGGAGGAGGTTAGCAAGAGGTGTATCGATACCCATTACGAAAGTGGCTGGAGCTGCGGCAAGAAGTGTGGTGATATGATGCCCTGTGGGGAGCACGAGTGCGAGAGGGGTTGCCACGAAGGGCTCTGCGGAAGCTGCGAAGTTCTCGTCGAATCACGCTGCTATTGCGGAAAGGTCGAGAAGATGGTGCCTTGTTCGGATAGAGGCGACGAGAAGGATAGTAGCATTGTGAAGGAGGACAACGAGGTGGATAGCTGGACCGGCTCCTTCGAATGTGGGAATGTTTGCAAACGTGCCTATGACTGCGGACGCCATTTCTGCGAGAACAGCTGCCATAAACAAACCGCCGATGTTCCGCACTGCCCGCTATCGCCGGGTGTCATTACCCACTGCCCTTGTGGAAAGAGCACTCTGAAGGACTTGGACTGCACCAGAACTTCCTGCGAAGAGCCCATTCCGCATTGCCAGAAGCTGTGCCTAAAACAACTGTCTTGCGGACATGAATGTCAGCAGAAATGCCACGAAGGAGAATGCATGCCCTGTCTCAAGGTCGTTCCCATCACCTGCCGATGTGGGCGAACGACATCGTCGACTATCTGCCATCAAGGCAAGGAGACTCCTCCGCAGTGTATGAGGATTTGCAAGACAGCCCTCAACTGTGGACGACACGAGTGCGGAGAGCACTGCTGTCCTGGTGAGAAGCCTGCCGCCGAACGAATTGCGGCGAAGCGAAAGCTGAAAGTATCTCGTGGGACAACAGAAGACTTTGAGGCAGAGCACATATGTACGAGAGTTTGCGGGAGAGATTTAAAATGTGGGAACCCAGAGCATACTTGCCAAGAGCTCTGTCACCGTGGAGCATGCGGCGCCTGTAGGGAAGCCATCTTTGACGAGATCTCCTGCAACTGCGGCCGGACTGTGCTTCACCCGCCGCTCCCGTGCGGGACGCAACCGCCTCCTTGTCCACACCAATGCAATAGGCGCACAGCATGTGGCCACCCCGCAGTCAACCATCAATGCCACGGCGATGGAGAGTCCTGCCCCAAGTGCCCATACCTTGTGCAGAAGACATGCATGTGCGGCAAGAAGATTCTTAAAAACCAGCCGTGCTGGTCCACCCAGATCTCCTGTGGACAGACTTGCGGGAACCGTCTTCGTTGTGGCATTCACTCGTGCCAGAAGCCATGCCATCGCGCCGGCGACTGCGAGGATGCTCTACTCACCCAATGCCCTCATGTCTGCGGCAAGACAAAGACCACACCCGGCTGTGGCCACGCCTGCCTCGAGCCCTGCCACGCGCCATATCCGTGCAAAGAAGACAAACCGTGCCAGGCCAAGGTTATCATAACATGTGCCTGCCAGCACCTCAAGCAGGAAGTGCGTTGTCTAGCCACCAAGGCAACACCAGTGACCGAACGCAAGATACTGGCCTGCGACGACGAATGTCTCCGACTTCAGCGAAATGCCAAGCTTGCTGCAGCCCTCAATATTCCATCCGACCACACAGATGACCATATTCCCTACTCCACGGTCACCCTCGATTACTTTAAGGGGAGCCCAAAGTGGTGTCAG
This sequence comes from Pseudogymnoascus sp. VKM F-4513 (FW-928), assembly GCA_000750755.1. Lineage (NCBI taxonomy): Eukaryota > Fungi > Ascomycota > Leotiomycetes > Thelebolales > Thelebolaceae > Pseudogymnoascus > Pseudogymnoascus sp. VKM F-4513 (FW-928). The sequence continues at coordinate 9,707 of JPJW01002282.1, forward strand.
ACGCAAGAGCGCGAGTTCCGCGTCTTTGCTGCCGATCCGACTGCTAAACAGTTACGATTCAAGCCAATGCCGGCCGCGCAACGTGCCTTTTTGCATTCCCTCGCCGAAGACTTTGCCATCGACACTGAATCGGTCGACCCGGAGCCGCACCGGCACGTAGTTCTCTTCAAGGCGCCACGCTTTGTTAGCGCGCCAATGAAGACACTCAGTCAGTGTTTGAAGCTTCGCCCTGTCATCGAGGCGCCCAAGAACGCTCCAGCAACCACGGGCGTTCCGTTCAATGCGCTGCTTCTCGCCAATCCACGTTTCGCACTGACCCTCGATGAGCTCCGCGCGGCTGTTGCCTCCGATCCGGCAACTGCGCAGATCGCAGGGTGGACGATAGAGTTCCTTCCCAGTGAAGAGATTGTGGTACATGCCAGTCTTGCAGATGGCGTAGATGAGGCAACCCTACTGCGCCTCAAGCCTGCAGTCACAAAGGTGGTGCTCGAGAAAGAGCTGGCGGGCGCCGTGGCGCTATGCGCTGTGGATGCGAGCTTGAACGTTGCGAGGAAAGAGGATACCGGTGCTGCGGGCGGGTGGAGCCAGGTTGTCAAGGGAGCGCCTGTGAAGAAGAGAGTCGTTGACGAGTGGGCCAAGAGTGGCAAGAACTCGTTTACGGTTCTTGGGAATAAGGCGGCAGCAAAGAAGAAGGAGAAGGGGAAAGAGAGAGAGAGACAGGAGAGCGTTGTGGAGAATTGGGAGGATGCAGTTGGAGCTTGGGAGGAGAGTGCTGATGGAGCTGCGGCAGAGGCAGTAGCTGGTCCAGTTGAAAGTGAGACTGCGGCCGAGAGTGTACCAGAAGAAGGGCCGGCTCCAGCCAGTGACTGAGTGAACGATGGATGTGGAGAAGTAGTAGTTGTATTGAATATCATTTTAAACCTTGCTGTCATGTGTTTGTGACATGGATCATTAAATTGTAACAGTGCCTGTGGCATATTTGACGTCTATATGACAGTTATAATTACAGCTCGCCCTGGATATCTCTAGGCCTACGACCTCAACGGCAGAATATGCTGAGACAGACAGCCTCTCCTGCAAAGCGGGCATTCCGGCTTCTCCCTCACCCAGTCTCCAATACACGTCCAGCAAAACACATGTCCACACTGCGTCGCACTCGGATCCTTCATTTCCTCTAAACATAATGTACAGCGCCGTTGCTGAGCGCCCTTAATCCACGCCATCACATCATCACCTTTAAGCTCTATCCTCGGGACGCTGAGGACCGGGGTATGCATCGCCCTCTCGATATTTATGGTGGACCCCGCGCCCGTGGAGGCATCTAGCAGCAGCTCGTTGCTAGTCGTGAACGAATTCTCGTTGAGGGAAAGTTCGACCCCGTTGTCGATGAGGGCTGTGCTGCCGGGGTGGGAGTTGGCGCTGTGGGCAGGCTGCGAGAATTCGGCGACCGTCGAATGCAAGTGTATCCAGCTCTGGACGGCGATCTGGAGGACAAGGAGTACACCTAGGACTTCGTAGCCAATGCGGGCTTCCGACTCGCCGATTTTCTTGGTGAAGATGTAGCGCAGGCCCCAGAGGCGCTTGGAAAGCTGATAGTATGAGCCGGTGAAGTAGAAGACTGTGAGGGTGGCGGCGTGGATGGGTGATGGAGAAGTGATTGCAGCGAGATGCCGCAGAATGTATGACTGGAACTTGTAGGATCGTGAGGATTGCTGCTGGTCCTTTGACAGGCGGCGTAGGTTGCGCTCGAGCTTGGAGCGGATCCGCGCGCGGAATGTAGGTAGGAGGCGGTTGAGGGAGTATGGGAGGAGGATGGCGGTTAGGATGTAGCCAGCTCGGCGGGTTATGCTGGGTAACTTGAGGGTGTCGTCTTCGATCTGGATGAT
>JPJW01002284.1:0-48006 GCA_000750755.1 Pseudogymnoascus sp. VKM F-4513 (FW-928)
GCACACTCGGCCACGTGGCCTCGGCCGCCAGCTCCAGCCCCGCGTAGTCATCCCACGAGTCCATCTCGAAGCCGTGATGCGCGCGCAGGCCGAGCATCTCGTAGGCGCGCTTCATTGACAGTGTACCCGTGCGCATGAGGCCCGCATGGATCACAGACAGCGGCCCGTGTCGCTGTTCGGCCATTCTGCGCTTTTGTGCTTTGTGTCTTGTAGTATGCTGGAACTTGTAGAATTTCTACTCTGGGCGGTGGATGCCTCGGAAGGGCGCCAGTATTCGGCGACATCAAGAGAAAGTTCTTATACTTACAGTATATTATCAATCTACCTGGCATACTGCTGACCACTTTTTTTAGACCAGGTAGGTACCCATACGGGTGGGGCGCGGGAAGCATGTAGCTAGTAATCCACTCAATAGTCGAACGGGCGGATCTCGGCCTTCTTCCTGTATTTACAATGTACTGTACACACAGTAACTTGCCCCATAGTAAGCATAGTAGTGGATACCTACACCGGGCGTGTGCATAGCCGTAACACTTGGCCTTAACCAACCTGCTTTGCTTGGCATAGAAGGATCCCTAGGTTGTTGGATGTAGAGATCGACACCATGCATTTTCAGAGCCTGTATTACGTTGCTTACTCTTTTGCCTCAGGTATGGCAGATCATGGAAAATAAGAGCAAGGCACCTGAACAAGGTACGTAAGCCAAAACGGCCACACTCCGGTACTATTAACACGAAACTTACACGAAAATGGGTAGCTAGATCAACGCCTGGTTATGTCTTGATGCCAGGCTAAGCACCACGACAGTCTCCGCATCGACGGTGACCTCAACATCCACCGTCTCAGCGTCGACTCTCACCATCCCTCTGGCGCTTACGACGACGGGCGGGCCGACGATGCTCGCGGCCAGCGTCATCGACAAAGTGAGCACGCTGACCATGCTCCCCGATACCCGGAGGATTTTTCATATAATTTAGGCTAGAGCTGCCCAGCTATTTTGGGTAGGCGGCACGATTAGAATATTTTAGGCAGTTTATAGAGCTTTATAGGTAAAGTTACCATACTAATATCTAGCAATGATTTTTCGTGTTCATACATTATAAAAGTTGGAATAAATTAGACAAAACGATTTTATACCTAGCTATTTACATATGTACATAAAAATATAAGTTAACCTACTAGCATCTTTCTTACCTTATTTAACCTATAGTCTATTAAAATGGCGGAAGCCACTATAGAGCTAATAATCCCTACGACACCCTACTTAACTGCTTGATCAGTGGGTTGACTGCAGGAAAGAAATTAAAACTCGCTTTATATTGGTACATGACAAAGGAACTTGCTATTATAACAAAAGAAAGCACACTAAATTAACTGAAGTTGTTTTTGATACAAAACGGTAGCAAATCCCATAAGACTAGGATGATGAAGAACATCATCGATTGTCACCTGAGCGTGTGAAATTGAAATGGCGCCCCCATTCACCTCCGCCTCGGGAGTGGTCTTAATCCTGCGTTGTATCAAGGCAATTAAATGGGCGGCATCAAGAAAGTCGCCTCCTAGCCGGTAGAGCGGCAGGTAACGCATATCTGGAATAGGCCCATCGGGCGGTAACGTTGGCACGCTTGTTGTGCGTTTTGAAGTAAAGACGGAGAACCAGATTGTATCAAGAATACTGAGACTAAAATCGTCGAGTTTGTCCGTGGACATGGCATTGCTTGACCTGCCTTGGGTTGGACTCTGTTCCTTAGAGCTCCCAACCGGTCGCAACAAGGCGAAATTTAAAGAAGATCTAGGCATCACCTCTGTTCCGAGAAGGGCAATTTGGTCGGATTTAGAAGGCCCAGCATTCAAAAGAATGTGAACGGTGTCGGCAAGATCTTCTAGCAGCGCCTGAGCCGTGTCCAGGTGGAATGCCCTTGTCGAGTAACCCAGACTAATCTCAACAGTGCCATCGTTCTCCTGGGAGATGACGGCGAGATCGTACCAAGTCGTGAGTGGCTTCATTTCAGTGGTGATGGTGCTCACTTGGAAACCAATTTGTCCGCTGGCTGACTTGGCCGCTGGATTGGCTGGTCGGTGATTGACGACGGAGGTAAAGCGAGTAGCCGGGGACCAGTCCGTACACTCCCGGATCATTGAACGCAAACTGACACCTTCATGGGGAATACGATTCCGCTGCTGATCTCGCACTTGGCTCAACAGTTGAAGGATCGAGTGCTGGCCGGAGCTATCAGCAAACCTGACGCGCATAGGGACGTTGGTTGCACAGCAGCCGACAACGGTACTGCTTATAGACGGGTCGACCACGTTTCTCCCGGAAATGGTATCTCCAAACACAACATCGCTCTTTCCCGTGTACTGGGCTAGGACGTGTGCCCACGCACAGCTGATGAGAGTGGAGGTGGTAATGCCCTCTCCCTTTGACTTCGGCACTGATATAACGTTGTCTTTGGTAAAGGCCATGCGCAAGGGGCTCTGGTGATGATCGGACTCTGTCGCTGGAATGAGCTCGGGCATGGCGGACCCATCAAGCAAGCTGCGCCAGTAGCTGTAGCTTGTGTCATTTGTCTGCTGATTCAGATCTGCGACGTAGTGGGCGAAGGAGCCTAATAAGGGCAGCTCAAAAGTGTCCCGTTGATGGTACAATTTGCGGAGGGTGTCTAGGATGATTGGAAGAGATATGGCGTCGTATATAGCATGTGACATGCGCAATAGTATGCGGGTCTTTCTGCTCTCATCTTGTTGAAGAATAGCCATGTTCACCATGGGTGTGCCTAGTCGAAGAGGTTGACGGGACATGTGCCCTTCATATAAGCGCTCAGTGGCATCTTCCAGCGAGCTAGCAGCCTTGACCACGAGCACATTGTGCTGATACGACTTCAATATGATCTGGAGAAGCCTTCCGTTGCAAAGATCAAACGCAAAAACAGTGCGGAAAGCTTCGATATGCTGCGCCAGTAGCATGCAGCTTTGCTGTAGTCGAACAAGATCGAGGCCGTCAACCGTATCAAGGACAAAGGTGTTTACTTCTGTTTGGGCCGCGGTCAATGCTCCCGCCACGTTAAAGGCAACGACGTCAGTGGCAGGGAAAACATCCTGGATCGATTCCTTTCCGGTCCCAGTGACGGGGCAGACGACCTCGTCAAGGAAGGCGTCGATATTGTTGTTGTTCACACCATCGAGTAGCTGGAAAGGACGGTAAGGGGGCGGTGAAGCCGCTTCAAGTGCCGATCTAGTCAGACTTTTAGCGACAACTGCCATTTTGAACAAGACTGGATTCTCAAAAATGTCCAGCACACGGAGATGAAGAGTCTCCGTCCTTGCAGTAGCAACGACTTTCATGGCGCTAATAGAGTCACCACCGATGTCGAAAAAGTTATCATGTCGGTCGATTGTCTCTGCCTCAACCCCAAGCACAGCTGCCCATAGCGTACGCATGACGGCCTCCCTATCGGTGTCGACCTTTCCAGCTTTAGAGGCGCTTCGAGACTTTGCATCCGTGATCTGGTTGCCCTCACTCATCATAAACTGGCGGACGGCTTTGCGGTCGGTCTTCCCGGAGGCGTTCTTCGGTATCTTGTCTATTTGCAGATACACTCTCGGAACCATGTATGCCGGCAGTCTCTCAGCCAGAGATTCCTTGAGCCATGTCGAATGGCCTGCCACGTCGTCGTCGTCATCGTCGAGGAACTCAAGGACGGCAACGAGTGCGCGTTGATTGTCACTGAGGTGCAGATACTCTACCACGGCCGTTCGGACCTTGGGCACGAGTTTCACAATGCACGACTCAATCTCGCCCAGGTCAACTCGCTGGCCGCGGATCTTGATCTGCGAATCGCTTCTCCCCAGAATCGTGATGTTGCCATCGACGTTGTATCGCACCAGGTCGCCAGTGCGATACATTCGGCGTCCCGGTTTCATGGGGCCAACGTCTGCAGTGAAGCCAGGATCCGTGATAAACGCCGCCGAGGTCTTGACGGGGTCGTTGCGATACCCACGCGCGACTTGTGGACCTTCGATAAGAAGCTCTCCCACTGCGCCAATGGGCATAAGTCGGTTGTAGTTATGAGTGTCCACGATCCAGTTTTGGGTGCCGCGGATGGGTTTTCCAATGACGGATGAACCGCTCTCGTCTGTTACTCCAGGGTTCATGGTAGTTGTAATCGAGCACTCGGTCGGGCCGTAGCTGTTGGCCAGAGTGACATTCGAGCCCAGAAGCCACTTTTCAATCAAGGCTGGGGTGATGGCTTCACCACCCAGTACCAGCATTTTCATCTGCGGTACCTCGGCCGGGGGGATCAGCGCCGTCGTGCTGGCCGTGAGGAGTGCAAAGTTGCCGTTCAGTCGCTGCAGGGACCCGACCAAATCGTTCATCCGCTCGTCCTCCGAAGGCAAGCATACGACTCCCCCAAATGTCCAGGCCATGAGAATGTCGCTAATAGAAACATCAAAGGTGAAGGCAGCGAATTGGAATATGCGGTAAGTCGGGTCAATGTTCAAGTCGGTGCCCTTGCTCAGGACGGCGTTATATATGCCTCTATGCTCCAGGGTAACACCCTTGGGAACTCCTGAGCTGCCAGACGTGTACATAATCCAAGCCGTATCTTCGGCTCGGACTGATTCCGAGGGAACAGCAGGGTCGCGGCCATCGTATGACTTGGCCAAGTCAGCGAGTGCTGCTTCATTGACAGTTACGCTTCTGCAACCTAGCGACTGGAACCTGTCCGCCTTGGACTCGTCACAGAGTACCAGTGCTGGAGACGAGTCCTGCAGAATGACACTGATTCTCTCCGGCGGCAATTGAACTCCAAGCGGCACCACTGCGCCGCCGGCATATAGAATGGCCAGTATAGCCACCATGGCCCACCGGGACTTGTCCATGCAAAGCCCGACTGCTACTTCGGGGCCTACGCCCCCTTCTGCTATGAGTAGCTGGGCAAGGCTTCTGGCCGCTCCATCAAGCTGCTGATAGGTAAGCTCCCCATCCCAGCTGCAGACGGCTTGAGAGTCAGGGTTGGTTCGAACGGTCTCGATGACCAGGTCATGAACACAGCCAAGGGAGGGCCATTGGCCGGTAAGGTTCCAACCGGAAATCCTACCTAGATCGTATGAGTTGGCCAGAGGAAGATCTCCCACCGTCTGCTCCTCGGAAGCGGCATTTCTAGCAAGCTGGGCGACGTTAAACTCGAATTGTCGCAAGACCGCTTGGACCTGGTCGTCGGGGATGACGGCACTGTCGAACCGAGCCACCACCTCAGCCTCCCCCTTGCGCTCATCCAACTTGCATAAGACTGAGAGCGGGTAGTCATCAAGCGCCTCCATCGTCAGGTGTACCTGCTCAAAGCCCGGCATTTCAAGCGATGGATCGTTCAGGTCCGTATCCGCCGCGGTGTGTACGAGGAACAAGTGTCTGGCGTCCGCCGGGTTGAAAGCGGGAACAAGCCTTTTGATTCTCTGGAGTCCAACGTGCTCAAACGGTATCATCTCCACGCCTCCGCGGTGAACATTGTCTAGGAAGTCCCGGACCCTTTGCAGGCCGTGTACTTTAATCCGGACGGGGACGGTGGTAAACGTTGGGGCCGCGAGCTCCGTGATTTCCGCCACAGGCGCCGAGCGGCCTGAGAGATTGACGGCAAACACGACATCTTCGACACCGACATATTGGGCTACTGTCAAACCCCATGCTGCCCTGAGGAGACTGGGGAAGGGCGTTTGCAACCCCACGACGCCGTCTATACGGACTATTTGCTTCAGGAGCGAGGTAGGCCTGGGCTCATAGAAGCCAACAGAAGGAAGCGAGGGAAAATCGGTATAGGAACCAGCACCTGCCAACGTCTGGGTCCAGAATTGCGATGCGGCGTCCAAGTCGGTGTCAAGGACGTGGCGAATAAATCTCGGGTACGGGATAGCCTTCGGCATCTCACGTCCATAATATGCCGGTAAAAGGTATCGGTTCAGTATTTCCCCGATACTCCATTTGTCAAACATGCTGTGGTGGGTTGTCAAGACAAAGCACTTGGCCCCTGAGCTCTGCTCTTCCACAATTGCACAGCGGAGAAGAGGCTCGCCCGGTTTGAAGCCCGCAACCTTGTCCGCGGCAAGGTAGGTGTCCAGATCGCCACCAATGTGCCATACTAGGGGCCCGTTGACCACTGTCTGTAGAAAGCGACTGTTGCGGTCCAGCACGATTCGAGTGCGAAGGATGGGCAGTGTTCTGGCTACCTCCTCCCATGCAGCCTGGAACCTGGCAATGTCAACGTTCTTCCCCCTAGTTCGGAATACTTGGCGATATGTGTAGGCCGTCGGCTGTCTTGCCGTGATGGCGAACAGCGCTTCTTGCATAGGGGTGCACGGATATACATCTGTAATCTGGTCCGAGGTCACCCGGCATTGAGCAGCAAAGTCTACCAGTCGAGATTCAAAGCCGCCGGGACTACTTGGATTCTCCGGCATTAACTCGAAGGGAGCAGGGTCCTCCGCTACTACCTTGACGAGGCCGGCCTCCTGCTCGGTTTCCAGGATTCGAGTATATTCCTCCAAGATGGGGTGCGTAAAGATAGACGCAACGGTCAATTGAAGACCGACCTGTCGAGCCGATGCGACAAGTTTCATGGCTGCCAAGGAATCACCACCGAGTCGCGTAAAGTGGTCTTGGGAGCCGATAGAGTCGGCATCGATGGAGAGGACCTCAGCCCATAGCTGCTGAAGTTGCTTGCCCATCTTGGTTTGGGGGCTTTTCTTGATACCTTCACTAGCAAGATAGCGTTGCAGCAAGGACGAGCCTGACTCGAGATTCGTCAACAGCTGACGCACAACTTTTTTATTTGTCTTGCCAGATGGCGTCAAGGGGATCTTCTTCCAGGGCATAAATGCGGTCGGCACCATGTAGCTAGGGAGCCTTTCTACCAATCCGTCCCTGAGGCCACATAGGGCCTTTTGGATCTTGCTGGAAGGGGCAAGAATGGTGACCCCATCAATCTCCTCGGTTTGGTCAACGTCCAAAAGGTCACAGCCCTCGGTGAAGTCGATCACAGCTACAAGATCATTCGCTTTCTTCCCAGCTTGGAGGTCGACCAGATCAACAACAATCGTTTGCACCCCGGCAAGAAGCTTGCCGATCCAGTACTCAATCCGGCCCAGGTCAACTCTGTGCCCACGGAACTTGACTTCGCTGCCCATGCGGCCGATGTAAGTGTATGATCCATTGGGATTCTGCTGAACAAGATCACCAGTCCGATACATTCGCCGTCTGGCGCCATCTAGGCCAAGTTGCTTGATGAATCCGGGCTCAGTCACGAAGCATTGCGCCGTCAGCTCTGGATTGTTCACATAACCCCGGGCCTGCCAGGAGTTCTCAATGAAAAGCTCACCAGGGATGCCAATGGGACACAAGCGGTTGTGGTCGGTGGTGCTAGTGACCCAAAAGTTACAGTTCTCCAGCGGGTACCCAATAACGGGCGCATCTTCGATTCTTTGCATCGGCTTGCCGCAGGACGAGTAGACGGAGCACTCGGACGGACCATAGATGTTAATTACCTCGGCGTGATTAATCCAGCGCTCAACAACACTTGGCTTAATCAGCTCACCGGCGACTTGCAGCTGAGTTATGGACGGCACATCGACCGGATTGATCATGGATGCAACGGTTGGGGTCAGTACCATCTGGTTGACATTCATGTCCCTGATGGCCTGTGAAAGCGAGTTGACCCGTTGGTCTTCCGAGGGAATGCATACACATCCTTTGAAGATGAGAGTCGTCATTATTTCTTGCAGAGTGACATCAAACTCATGAGATGCGAATTGGAGGGTGCGGGACTCCTTGGACCAACGTGTCGCTCTTCCGTGTGCCGGCAGACTAGTGGCAAGACCACCATGGACCAGGAGGCACCCCTTTGGCAACCCTGTGCTTCCGGATGTGTATACAATCCATGCGGGATGATCAGGGGTAAGAGCCGGGCATATAGGCCCACCCACGATGGGGTCCGGGAGGCTGGCAAACAAAGTGTCACTCATCTCAACAATACAAGGCCCCGAGCCGGCAAACCTATCCGTGTGTGCTGCGTTGGTCAGCATGACAGCTGCTTGACAATCCTTCACGAGAGCCTTGGCTTGCTCCAATAGGGACTGCGAGCGCAGCATGACAACGACCCCCCCGGATTCTAGGATACCCAGGATGGACACGACAGTCCACCTAGACTTATCCATGCAAACCGCCACCCTAGATTCGGGACCTACTCCAAGGCTAGAAAGATGCTGTGCAAGCCTCCTGGCATTGGCCCAGAGTTCTTTGTATGTAAAGTCGCCATCCCAGGCACAGACCGCTGGCGAGTCTGGCTGCTCTTCGACTACATCCCTTATCAGGTGGTGCAGGCAGGTCAAGTCCCGCACCGGTATCCTAGTATTTTGTTTCTTGATTTGGTCTAGATCGGTAGAGGTGATTTCCTCCAGGCTGCATAGCTGCCTCTCGTGGTTTGCCTCGTCGGAGAACTGCGAAACCCAGTGCTCAAACTGGCGGAGAAGCACAGCCACCCGAGCTTCGCTTACAACGTGACTGTCAAAACGAGCCTCGAGCTTGATTGAGGCCCCTCGCTGGCTGGGGAGTTGGCACTGAATGGTGAGAGCAAACGTGTCAAACGCGTTCACGGCGGTATTAACTAGCTCCAAGCCGGGAACATTGGTGGATCCCTCTCCATTCCTAGCATATGGTGGTTCAATAACAAGAGCATGGTTGATATCCGTCGCAGGCTGGAGATCGGGACTAAGGCGTCTGATCTCTTCCAATCCTGTATGCTCAAAGGGTATCATGTCTACTGCCTGGGACTGTATAGTTCTGAGATATGTAGAAACCTTTGCTTCCTGATCGACATGCACTCGAACCGGCACAGTAGTAATGGTGGGTGCGATAAGCTCCGTGATCTCCGCGACGGGGGCATTCCGGCCAGAAAGAGTCGCTCCGAAGACCACGTCGTTTGTGCCTAGATATTGACCTAGAGTCATGGCCCAACCAGCCCTCAGGACGTCAGCAAGTGAGAGCCCAGACCTCGAATGATTAAACATTGACGTGTTTATCTCGGAGCGAAGCAAGGTGGTAGGCTTCGGCTGGTAGAAAGAAGACGGCATAGCAGGGAAGGCTGAAGGGATATCCCCTCCAAGCTGGTCACGCCAGTAGGAGGCACTCTCAATTCCATCAACCTCTTTCATGCGTTGCTGGTACGCAATAAACCTCGTGAAGGGAACCGCGGGAGGCACCTCATCATGGAGATAAAGAGCCGCCAGTCGCTTATAGATTAGCTGAGAGCTCCAGCCATCGTAGACCGAGTGGTGCGCTGTCCACACAAAATAACGAACGCCGTTCGACTTCTCGTGCACCAAAGCAAAACGCATGAGCGGCTGACCAATGGCCATGGTGCGTGCTTGATCAACTGCAACATACTCTTCCAAGTCGTCATGCGTCTGCCATGTGGGAGACTTTCTCGATAGCACCTGCAAAGATCCTGAGGGCTGCCCTAGTAACATGTGAGTTCGCATGACGGGGGCCTGTTGGACCATGACGTCCCACATTGTTCGGAAGCGCGAGAGATCAATAGAATCTGAGAGAGCGTAGGTTTGGCGCATAAGATACGCCGTTGGGCGTAGCTGCGTGGCAGCCAACATGCTCTGCTGTAATGAGGTACAGGGATAGATATCTTCAATATCTTCGATACTTAGGCCACACTGGATGGAAATGTCTGTAAGTTCTGCCTCTCTGTCGCTCAAGGATGGCTGCCAGAGAGAGAAGGGGGGAGGGTCACTTCGCTCCTCCTCCTCCTGGGCAGAATCAACCTTGCCAGCTGCGTTGCGTTCATCGAGAATTCGTGCAAGGTCTTCAAGTCTAGCAAAGCCCAAAACATCCTTGACCGTCATGTGAATGTGTTTTAGTCTAGCCATTTCCACTAGTTTGATAGCTAGGAGAGAGTCTCCGCCTCGATAAAGAAAATGGTCGTTTGCTCTGATGGACGAGCTGCTCACGCCGAGGACAGCCGCCCACAGAGCTTTGAGCTTCTGCCCAGTCTCCGTCAGTAGCGGCTGGTCATTGTCGATTGAGTCTCCAGAAACATATTCTTGTAGGGCGGTGGTGTCCAACTCACCAACCAACCGGCCAACCATTTTGCGGTCCGTCTTGGCGGACGAAGTCAGGGGTATACGTCTGAAGGGAATGTAGAAAGTGGGAATCATATAGGAGGGAAGCTGCTCCTGCAATGTGTTTCGCAGCAGGTTGAGTCCTTCGCAAAGCTCATCAGACGCTGGGAGAATCTCTCTATCCCCCAAGGGATCAAAGGCGGTGTTTTTGGAAAATTCAACGGCAGCAAACAAGGTGGCACTTCCTGAGGACAGTACGTCTTTCTTATCTGCCGGTAGAATGCCAACGACGGCCCGGATTACACCATCGAGGGACTTTATAATCCAGTGCTCGACCTCGGATACATCAAGCCGTTGGCCTCGAATCTTGATTTGCGTGTCTCTTCGGCCGAGATAGCTCATAGAGGCATCGCTGTTCTGCCGTACAATATCTCCTGTCCGGTAGAAGCGTCTCCCGGGCTCAATTCCTAGTAAAGATGAAAATGCTGGATTATGGACGTAAGCAGTAGCTGTCTTGGCTTCGTCGTTGAGATATCCTCGGGCCAGCAGTGGGCCCTCGATCAATAGCTCGCCCGGAGATCCTGGAGGACATAGCCGCCCTGGATTCTGCGGATCGGTGACCCAGAAGTTCACGTTCATGGGGAATCCAATATTCGCAAGGTCTTTCACGCTCTGGAGGGGCTTGCTGACACTGGCAAATATAGAGCTCTCGGTTGGACCGTAGGCATTGAAGATATCTGCCTTTCCGAGCCAGGCCTCTAATACGCTCGCTCTGACTTCTTCTCCAAACAAAACGAGTTTTCGAACCGTTGGGGCGTCCGCGGGTGTGATGGTTGATGCCATGCTTGGGGTAAGAGAAAGAACATTTGCCTGTAGTTGAAGTACTGAACCTGCCAGATCGTTGACACGATTGGTCTCATCAGGTATACAGACACAGCCCCCATAGATGAGCGTGGTGAATAACTCGAATAGGGAAACGTCGAACGTGTGAGCCGCAAACTGGAGTACCCTATCCTCTTTAGACAGGTTCAGTGCCATACCATGGGCACGCATGCTAGTTGCTAGGGCTCGATGCGCTACCAATACACCCTTTGGTGTTCCAGTGGAGCCAGACGTGTAGAAGATCCATGCGGTATTTTCTGGCCTGGATCGCGCCTCTTGTGTGGTTGTTGTTGTTGTTGTTGACGATGAACTTGGTGAGTCGTCCACCATAATGTCGATTATATTCAGAAGCTGGGTGCCCAGTCCAGAGAGTCGGCTGACTTGTTTCCCATCGCCAACCACGGCCACGGGGGATGAGTCGGCAAGAATGGCCTGGACACGAGCAATGGGTTCTCCCACGCCGATGGGAACAACAGCACCTCCAGCCCGTAAGATGGCGAGCATGGCGACCGGCACGAACTTGGATTTGTCCATACAGACTCCCACCGGGGTTTCTGGCCCAACACCAATATTCACTAAATATCGAGTGAAATGGGAGGTGCGGTCATCTAGCTCCTCGTACGTCAAGCTGCCATCCCAAGCGTTGATGGCGATAGCCGATAGTTGCTTCTGGATGCGCTCATTGACCAGCTTATGGACGCATTCACTCAGACCCTCGGGAACACAAGAGTTTATCTCTAGGATCTGCTGCTTCTGATCTTCGCTGATCAGCTCGAGTCTGGACACAGTGGTGCCAATGTCTCGGAAGATAGAGTGAAGCGCCTCCTGGAAGTTTTGAAGGAGACGTTGGGCATAATCTCTATCCATCCGAGAGGCCCAATAATCCAGCGCAAACTCCAAATCTGCTTGGCCAGCCGAAACGACAAGAGAAACATCATACTGCCAATAGTATCAGATTGCTGTGGCTTGAGGACTCTCTGAGGGATCTGTACTTACATTTGTAGGGCTGGAGCCTCTGATAAGTTTATAATTCAAGCCTTGAAGACGTCCATCATCCTGAACGAGTCTCCGGCGGAATGACATGACGGTATTGCTCCAACGACGAGGAGAAGTAATATTAGAAAGCTCTGCCTCGTAGGATAGACTATCTGCGTATTCAGAGTCGACAGCCCTGATAGCATCCAATACGTCTGTCTCCCCTTCCAAGTTCATGGAGCAAAGGAGTGTGGTGATCAGCGGCCCAATAGCCGTCATGATGCCCTTCAAGGGCTTGTTTCTTAGGGAGGAGATATATGAGAAGGACACGTCGTCGACACCGAGTTGACTACGCAGCACGACGCCCCAGGCAAATTGGCAGACACTGGCCAAGTTGATCTTATGCCGTCGACAGAGCCGGTCCATAGATGCTACATTGACAGGCATGGTGGAATGCATGGTGTTGAAGTCGTGAAAATCAGCCTCCTCTCGTGTAACTGGAAGAAGTGTTGCCTGCGTCTTGGAGAGATACTTCTGCCAGTAATCTGACACATTGATCTCTCTGGATTGATACTCGCTGAGCGCGTATTCGGCGTAGGAGAATGACTTCTCGCCGGTGCCTCCAGGCCCGACAGCAGCCACACACAGGTCGTTGAGAAGAATCTCGGCAGAGTGGCCATCGGTGATGGCGTGGGAGATAGTTAGCACAATAAGACACCGTCCAGGGCCTTCTTGGGTGATGGACAGATGGTGCGGCACCTCGAATGGTTGAAATTCAACCTTTATCGGCTCGAGAACCCCTGAAATTATGTCGACTCTCGGGGCCACTTTCTTGAGCACGACTTGGTCAAAGTGCCCCAGGCGACTTTCGCTCTCGACAAACACAGTCCTGAGGGACGAGTGCTTCTCAACGACTATGCTCCATGACGTAGCCCATTTTGCAGCGTCAATGGATGCGAAAGCGCCCGACGTTGAGGCTCTGGCTGTAAAGCTACACATGTAGGCCCCACTATCCAGGGAATTGCCCATGAGCATATTATCCTGTATAGGCGTGCACGGGTAGATGTTGTAAATGTCCATAAGAGGATCTTGAGTAATCTGAAGCAACTTTCGCTCGAATAAGCGGTCCAGAGATGGGTAGTCTAGTAATACATGTGGGAAATCGGAGAGCGTGGGCAAAGGTCGACGGCTGGGCAATATTGTGACAATGTCTTGTAGATGGCTGACGAACTTCTCGGAATTGCGCTCGAGATCTGTTTCTCCTCCGAACTTGGTACCGCAAACGACCAAGAAGCTCAGTTTTGCACCTATCCAAAAAGGGGTCATGCAGAGCCCGCCTATTGATCGAGTGACCGCTTCGGCAGCATGGCGCCCGGGCACTTCGTCAGACTCCATTACGTTGTTGGATGAGGCGCCCTTCCGCCCCCTGAGCCGAGTTGTGTCAAAGATGAGATTGCTATGTTGAGAGAAATTGTGGACAGAGCTCAAGAATGAACGCTGTCTCGAATCTTTCGCGCTGCGGCACGCATCGACTATGTCTCCAGCGCAGTGATAGGGTATGTCGGCAAGCTCATCAAAGCATCCTATGACACTGTCCCATGCGTCATCCTCTTCATGGGGCCGACCATCCCTGATCTCGACATGTCTCGCTGGGCCGGGTAATTGGTCTCCGAAAGAAGATGCCAAGGACGCAAATAACACATCGTAAATCTCTGTACGGAATGTTCGGTGGCATGTCTCGCTATGAAGTGCTTCCGTCAACTGCAAGCTCAAACTAAAGACCCAAGATGAGACGACTCCGGCTTGCGGGAAGGAGTCTTTCGGCGGCGACTCTGAATTCATCGACGGGCCAACCGCGATAGCAGATTCTATTTCATTCTCCGTTCCCTGATTCACTCGCTCAACCCAGTCGGAGAAGGTGTGATTTTCAGTACTCAAGTCACGGGATCGGGCTGGATAGGCCTGGATGTCCCGAAGAAGGATATTCCATGAGTAAGCGTCAAAAGCGGCAGAGTGTGCCACGAAACCGAGTTTCCTAATCCGGGATCTGTCTCCAAAGAAGAGAACGCTAAGAACAAGTGGGCTTGACGTTGAAACCTCCTCTTGCAGCTGTCTCACGTGAGCGATGGCCTTCTCATCGGATTCATATGGCACCAAGGTTCCCGAGGGGGACGGTGTGATGCCTGACAAGACATAGGAGTCCTTTTGGTCGGGCTCCAGGGAGGCTCCGAGAATTGGATGCCTCTCCACCAGCCTCTCCAGCATTTGAGTAGCATCAGTGAGGGACATAGGAGTCTCAACGTCCGCCGTGAAGCCCTGTGACGGTGACCCAAAGGTACGGTACAGGCTCTGGAGCCGTGTGTGAGGAACAGAAACAGATCTGTGGTCCGTCGCAGTACCCGATCGCAGCAACTCTGGGTTAGTTTCGACCAGCTGTCGTGCTAGATCACGCATAGACATGGTCGAGACATGGGCCATATCGACGAGGAGACCGAGTTCCCTACATTGCCCGGCGAAGAAGACTCCTGACAGCATATTGCCGCCATTCTCGGTGAGAGATTTCTCTGCGTCAATCTCAGATATGTCCCTTTTCAGGACATGAGATGCCGCCCTGCACAGCAAGGTTTCGATCGCATTGTTGCCGCCCATTTTGTGCTTTGGCAGCTTGAAAGCGGCTGCAACGCCAGTAGAGTCACTCACTACGACAACAACCAAAATGTGCACAGGATTAAAGGCGTAGGACAGCTCAGAAGCAGCTTGCAAAGAAAACAAAGATGATTTATTAGGTGTATTGAGCCCTGGGAATGTCCTTGGATTCAATTGAGCGTATACGACCGTCTTGTTCATCCGGTGAAAATGCAAAGCGGGCGGCCTCTTCCCGCCGAGCACTTGCACGCTTACTACGGTATTAACCAGGGCGTAAGCTATCCGGCTACGTAGAAGGCGTGTAGATTATCGAGCACCAACAAGGGACTGCGGCCAGGGTGTGGCCAGGATTCCTACATGCTGTCCCAGTATCTTCGTACGATGTCGTTCCATCCCCAATGCGGCACGGTGGCCATAAATCCAACAACGCTATCCACGGTCATGCTGACTGTGCTTTTAAACCCAAAACATCTAGTGAGAATCGTTAGCTCCAACTTCAGGCCAGCTCTTATCTGTATCTCTACAATCAAGGGACGTACAGCAGATGTGATATGCGGAGATAATCCTACTCCGACCAATAGTGTATTAACAGGGCATTTTTTGCTGCGAAAAGGACACTTCTGTTCCCCGTATGGTCCGTGTCAGCCATGTGAAGGAATGAAAGGCTAGACCGCCGCCCGAGACGCGGGCCGTAATTGTTGCAGGGGACCCCTACAGTATCTTAACAAGGTTACAAACTTGTGCCTGATACCATACAGTACTATGTACTATGTAGTATCTGTACTGTACATTTTTCGTCTGCTTATCTAGTATAGGGCGTGTCCACCAAGAACGTAGATTTATAACAGGGTCCAGGGGTGGGGGGGAGGTGGGGGAGGTGAAACGTACGGTACCCAGTATGTATAGTACACATCTTCCATGCACATCGGAAACCCCAGAAATGATTCCAGAATTACCACGTGGTGACCTTTGTTTATATGAAGCAGGCGCAGCACACGGGCGGCCGCTACTGCCGGCCCTCAACTGCTCACAAATAAGAGTACACCTGTCTACTTCGTATGGTTGAAGGATCACCTTCCATGGAGAAGGATTCTACCAAGCGAACTCGTCCTTTAGCGAGCCTTAACCAAGTAGAGGGTGGAAATAAGGGACCAGGGGAGGGTGCAAATAGGGGACGAGGAGAGGGCGCGGCCAGGTATACTCTACTTGGCATGGTAGAAGGATCACTTTGCATAGAGAAGGATTCTGCCTGTGCAAAGCCATCCTTGGCAGGGGATCCGAGCTTCGGCAACCTCTGGACAGTAAAGCGCCGCCGGATTATGTGAGAACTATTAGTATGTACTGTACAGTACGTAGACATGGACCCTGGACGATCACCCTGGGAAGTCCTCGGGTGGCGGCGCGTTGTTGGTGGGTACCATAGCTACTGCGTTGGGAGAGCTTACAATTTCGACTTATAATCTGGAGACGCATTCTTCTTCCTTGGAGTTCACGGGCATCTTAGCTCTCTCATCTTTTTGCCATATTTATCTTTCAAACATTATGGGCTCACTAGGCTCAACGCGTGCCATCAATGGCAACCCGGTTGTAAACGGCAGTGCGCCTGTTAATGGGAACTCTTCAGCAGCAGCAAATGGAGAGCATTTGGAGCCAATTGCCGTGGTGGGAATGAGCTGCCGGCTCTCCGGAGATGCATCAGATACGCAAAAGCTGTGGGAACTGCTCACCAAGGGTCGTTCAGCGTGGTCAAAGGTGCCCAAGGATCGATTCAACCAAGAGGCTTTTCATGATCCCTCTGCTGAAGGCAAACCTGGAAGGGTAAGGACATATCACATATCAGCCTGGCACTCCAGCCTTGGTCCTATACAGAATGTACGACTGACTTATCTACTCTCTACTCTCTAGACAAGTACAGACGGTGGACATTTTCTGAAAGATGATATTAAAGCCTTTGACGCCTCTTTCTTTGGAGTCAACCCGATAGAGGCAACGGTGCGTATTCCCATTGCCAATGCGGCGTAACCAACTAACCCTAGATGATCTTAGGCCATGGACCCTCAGCAGAGACTGCTTCTTGAAATTGCCTATGAGGCTTTTGAAAATGCCGGCCTCACCCTTGACCAATTGTCAGGGTCCAACACTGGTGTCTATGTCGGCCAGTGGTCCTCAGACTACCAGGAGATGCTCCTCAGAGATATCGACTTTCCGCCTATTTACCAGGCCAGCGGCGTTGGAGCGGCCATTTCTTCCAATCGTATTTCCTACTGTTTTAACCTACACGGCCCCAGTCTAACTCTCGACACCGGCTGCTCAGCCAGTTTGGTAGCCCTTCATCAGGCCGTGCACAGTCTCCGCGCAGGCGAGACGGATACATGCTTCGTGGCGGGCGTCAATCTTCAACTCGACCCGCAGCGATATGGCTATCAAAACAAGTTAAGTATGTTCTCTAAACAAGGCAAGTCGTACACATTCGACCACCGCGCCAAAGAGGCCAGTGGCTACGGCAGAGGTGAAGGATGCTCGGGGGTCGTCCTTATGCCCCTTTCACAGGCCCAGAAGCAGGGCTTTCCAATACGAGCTATTGTCCAAAACTCGGTAGCCAACCAGGATGGAAAGACAAACGGAATCACTGTCCCAAGTGCTGAAGCGCAATCCGCTGCCATTGAGAAGGCATACGCTCAGATCGGCCTGGTGCCGTACGCAGACTATGTCGAGGCTCACGGGACGGGCACCTCAGTTGGCGATCCCATCGAGGCCCGGGCAATTGCCAAGATCCTCGGTGTTGGTCGAGAGTCAAATTCTCCACTGCCCATTGGCTCCCTCAAGGCCAATATTGGTCATACTGAGAGCGCAGCCGGCCTCACCGGTCTCATCAAGGCGGTTCTGATGCTGGAACACAACATGATTCCGCCTCAGATCAACTTCGAGAAGCCAAACCCGGAGATTGACCTTGACACCCTCAATCTTAGAATCCCAATAACTCTCGAGTCTAGGCCGCTCAAGAGAATTTCGGTGAATAGCTTCGGCTACGGCGGAACCAACGCCCACGTCGTTGTAGACGCCGCCGCGGACGTCACCCCGGTGAAGCCGACAAGCCAGAGCAATGGGATTGCAACTACACATGATCATCATGTGTCTGAAGGTGCACCAAAAGCTAAAGAACGGCTCTTTGTTCTCAGCGCTGCCAGCGAGAAGTCGTGCCAAGATATGGCATCTAAAGTGGCCAGTTATCTCGACAGCCAGGCGGATTCAGCCGACGCGGACGCATTGTTGAGCCGTCTTGCATACACCCTAAGTAGGAGATCTGTCATGGCAAACAGGGTTGGAGTTGTTGCCTCTGACTTGAAGGACCTGTTTGAGCAGCTGACCAAACTGTCCACCGAAGCTATCCCCCGTGCCGACCACCAGACCAACCACCGCATCGGCTTCGTATTCAGCGGCCAAGGTGCCCAGTATCCTCGAATGGGACAGAGCCTGCTGGGTACATGGCCAACGTTTACGGCCAGTATGAAGCGGGCAGCTGCATGCATAAAGGCATGCGGAAGCTCGTGGGACCTACTTGAGGAGCTGCTCAAGGAGCCCGCAGAGAGCCGAATGGAGGATCCGTGTATCGCACAGCCCATATCCACGGCGGTTCAAATCTCTTTAGTGGACGCCCTCAAGGATCTGGGGGTAGTTCCAAGCGCCGTTACAGGCCACTCTAGTGGCGAGATTTCTGCCGCGTACTGCGCCGAAGCCATCTCGTTCGAGGATGCCATGACAGTATCATATCACCGTGGTAGGCTAACCAGCGACTTGAAAAGGGAAAACAAGGGCAAGGCTGGCGCTATGATAGCCGTCGGTGCATCAGCTACGACTGTTAAACAGTCCATCGACCAGCTGGGTCCTGCTGCTTCCAGTAGGATAGCCATTGCCTGCTTCAACAGTCCTGAAAGCGTGACAGTATCTGGAGATGAAGATGTCATTAGCTCCTTACAGCAGAGACTAGACGAGCAAGATATCTGGAATCGACTTCTCCGTACCGGCGGGGCTGCCTACCACTCGCCTCAGATGCTCCAAATTGCTGAAAAATACCACGAGGCTCTGAAGGATGTATCCGGCGGCGTGCCTGTATCCAATATCAGCATGGCGTCCTCTGTCACGGGCGACGATCACACAGACAAGCCCATCACCAGGGACTACTGGGTGCACAATCTGGTCTCGCCTGTCCGCTTCACGGATGCTCTGAAGAAGATGTGCGTGGGAGAAAGTGGCACGCGCAAGGTCGACTTGCTTCTTGAGCTAGGATCCCACTTCCAGCTGGAAGGTCCGATCAAGCAGACAGTGAGGACTTTCACCGGACAGGCAGCAAAGATTCATTATGCTGGTTCACTAAAGCGCGGTGAGGATGCCCAGCTCCGCATGCTGGAGATGC
Source organism: Pseudogymnoascus sp. VKM F-4513 (FW-928) (assembly GCA_000750755.1). Taxonomy (NCBI): domain Eukaryota; kingdom Fungi; phylum Ascomycota; class Leotiomycetes; order Thelebolales; family Thelebolaceae; genus Pseudogymnoascus; species Pseudogymnoascus sp. VKM F-4513 (FW-928). The sequence continues at coordinate 19,040 of JPJW01002284.1, forward strand.
TCCGGTCCTTGTATTTGGAAAGCTTCCCCGTCGCCTTTTGGAAGGCCAATGCTAGTTTCGAAGCGGCCCCTAAACTCCTAACGGATCTTCCCCCTTATCCGTTCGACCACTCCAAGACGTACTGGCACGAGAGTCGGGTATCTAGGGCATACAAACATCGTGAATTCCTCCCCCATGAGCTCCTGGGCAGCCTCGTTCATGATAACAATCCCCAGGAGCCCAGATGGCGTTGCTTCCTCAACCTGAAAGACGTTCCCTGGCTGAGTGGCCACATTATCCAGGGGCAGACCATTTTCCCAGCCACGGCATACCTCGCTATGGTCTTTCAAGCGGCACGACAAGACACGGCCATGAGGAATCCCCAAGCATCGATTAACCGGTTTATCCTCCGGAACGTCAACATGTCACAGGCGCTGGTCATGGAGAGTAACAAGCCCGACTTGGAGATCAGCCTGTCGCTTCGGCCCCAGGCAGTGTCGGCGAGGAAGTCATCCCAGCTATGGCAAGAGTTCCGTATCTTCAGCACATCCGCTGACGACGTTTGGACCGAACATTGCCGTGGTCTTGTACAGGTTGTCCTCAAGTCGGAGTCTGCCAACCAAGATGACGGTATTGTCCCTACCCGGATCACGCTGCCACCGCACGCCCAACACATTCCAGCCAAGCAGTTCTACCACAGGGCAAGAGATATTGGCGTCAACTGGAGCGCGCCGTTTGACAACCTGACTGATATCAAGATCGCTTCCGGGTCGTGCATCGCAGACTCGTCGTTTGTGGCCGGTGCCGGTGCCTCTGAGACAGACTACACCATCCACCCCGGCGTCATGGACGCTATCCTGTACCACGGCATGATGGGTGTCCTCATCTTTGACGAAAATGACAAGTCCCCCGTTGTGCCCACTTTCATCGAGAAGATGATTGTGGCCGAGCAAGACCGGGCCAAGCCAATTCAAGAGGTGACATGTCACGCCGCCCGGACCGAGAGTGCGCTTACCTTTGATATTGGGATTTATGAGAAAGAGAACGAGGACAACATGGTCATTCAGGCCTGGGGAGTGGTTGCGACCAAGTTGCCGGACGTTTCCATCGGCGAAGGTCGCAAACGAGACTTGTGTCACGTTCCTGACTGGGTGACTTACATGCCCAAGACTACCCAGAAGCACATTGATGACCTGTGCAAAAACTCGCTCGAGGAAAGGTCCATCATCCCGGAAATCAAGGCTTTGGAGGCTCTAACTGTGAACTACGTCAAGCGTGCCCTGGCCTCCACACCGGCAGATGAGGTAGCCGAAGGATATCAGCGCAACTGGTTTGAATGGATGAAGACACTCGCCAACCAGGAGCCTGATCCAGCCTTCCTCAAAGCAGGAGAGGAAGACGGCAGTGTTTCCGCAGAGGTCGCGCGGCGTCTGGGGCCACGCTTGAGCGAGATCTTGCGAGGAACTACTCATCCCCTGGACATCCTGAATGAAGATAACCTGCTGAGCGGACTCTACCTGGAAGGTGGCAACCTTCGCTGTATTGCGCAGATAGCCGCGTACATGGGCGAGCTCGGTCGTCTTAATCCCAATATGAAGGTTATCGAGGTTGGCGCCGGCACCGGATCAGCCACCTTGCCCGTCTTGCAGGCTCTGCAAGCCCCGAACAGAGTGCTGGCGTCCGGGTACGATTTCACCGATATCTCACCAGGATTTTTCCCGGCCGCACGAGAGCTGCTCTCTGACTTTGAAAACATTATGGGGTATAAGACCTTGAATGTTGAGAAGACACCCGAGGAAAACGGCTTTGAGCCCAACAGCTACGATGTCCTTATCGCTTCCAACGTTCTCCATGCTACTCCTTGTATCGACGTCGTCCTGGAAAACGTCAGGCAGCTGCTTCGCCCCGGCGGTAAGTTGATCCTGATGGAGCCTACGGAGAATCTTCCCCATTACGGTCTTGTCTTTGGCTCTCTTGCTGGTTGGTGGGCCGGGGTCGATGAGGGCCGGACCCTCTCACCTATGCTTTCCCGCACTGCATGGATTGAGAAGCTTTCAAAGAATGGCTTCGTCCAAAACGAAGCGGTCTTCGAGGACTACCCTGTGGCCGATGGCGGCTCCATTTCTGTCTTTGTGTCTGAAGTCCCGGTCCCGGCCCCTTCGGCAGCGCCCCTGGATGTTGAAATTGTATCGCTTACTGGAGAGGGTCTTTACTCAAGCTTCACGGAGAAGCTTCAGAAGAATCTCTGGGACCGCTCAGTGCAGGCCCGTGTTGCCTCCCCATCTGTCTCCGAAGACAAGATTAGCATCATTATGCCCGACATCTGCGAGCGTGTGGCCTGGGACATGGATGGCCCCCTCTTCGACTCCATAAAGGCTCGGGTCGCTAGCTCTAAGGTCATCGTGTTCGTAATGTGCACGGCTAAAGATAAAGAAAAACGACCCAGTGGAGACTGGATCTACGGTTTCTGCCGATCGATCCGCTATGAGTACGTCTCTGTACGCCTAGTTACTCTTGAGCTCGAAAGCGGATTGGAGGCCGGCGTTGAAGCCCTGTCAACTATTTTGAACAGCCCGACGGCTGACATGGGTCTTCCCATCGACGAGGTTGAGCTTGAGTATATGGAAAGAGAGGGACAGCTCTACGTTTCCCGTGTTCGTTCGGAGCCGAACCTTGACAGCTACGTTAGCCGGGATCTGGGCAGGTCGGCCTCCGATGAGGCTCCATTTCTCAACGACAGGGCCATGTCGGCAGAGCTGGGCGTTCCAGGCGTGCTCGACACCCTCCGCTGGGCGGACAATCCCGAAATTTCCGGTCCAGTGGATCCCGATTGTGTTAGGCTGCAACTTTGCGCCGCCAGTATCAACTTCAAGGATGTGCTGGTTGCCTCGGGCCAGCTGGAGGGCATCACCCAGATGCGCAATGACTGCAGCGGTATCGTGCTCGAGGTCGGAGCCAACATGACCAGCAAGTTCAAGCCCGGAGACCGGGTCTGCTCTCTCTATTCCCAGTCATTCACAAACTACCCCATGGTCCACGGCTCGTGTTGCCATGTGATACCCCAGGATATGGACTTTGCAGATGCGGCGTCGATACCCCTTGTCTGGTGCACTGTCTACTACTGCTTGATCACTATTGCCAAGCTGCAAAAGGGGGAGAGCATCCTCATCCACTCGGCTGCCGGCGCGGTCGGACAAGCATCGATTATGCTTGCACGTCATCTCGGCGCCGAGATATTTGTTACATGCGGAAACGAGGCCAAGGTGGAGCTGCTCAACACTGAGTTCAACATCCCAAGGGATCACATCTTCTCCAGCCGTAGCACGGCCTTCCGTGACAAGATCCGCGCCATGACCAACGGCGACGGAGTGGACGTTGTCCTTAATTCTCTTGGGGGAGAAATGTTCCGCGAGTCGTGCAACACACTGGCAGCACATGGTCGGTTCGTCGAGATTGGGCGCAAGGATCTCATGGAGAACGCCCTTATGCCCATGGAGTTCCTGCTAAATAACATCACTTTCTCCTACGTCGACTTTGCGCACATTCTTGCGACCAAGACATGGCTGGCGTCCCAGCTTCTGGGGGATGTGATCAAGCTCTTCGCCTCCGGAGCCGTGCAGCATGTGCGACAGATCAAATATCCGATTTCGGAGATGGCAGCTGCGTTCCGTCTGATTCAAGCTGGCAAACACACGGGTAAAGTTATCTTGACCGTGGAGCCGGATGTTAAGGTCCAGGTAAGTGAATGGAATGCGAGGCGAGGTCGCTTCGAGACAGAAAATACATAACATATACTGACTGGCATTTCTTTTGTAATATAGGTTGTCCCATCAAAGCCCCCATCCGCTCAGCTCAGCTCAGAGGCGACCTACATTGTGGTCGGAGGCTTAGGAGGCCTGGGCAAGCGGCTCGTCGACTGGAGTGCAGATAAAGGAGCTCGCCATATTTGCATCTTCTCCAGGACTGCTCAGCCCGACTCGGATACTCAGAGTTTCCTGAACAAACTAGCATCTGCAGGAGTCGAGGTCCGTGTCGAAAAGTGCGACGTAAGTTCGGAGGAATCTTTAAAGAAAGCCGTGGCCACGATTCAGGAAACCATGCCTCCGATCCGCGGATTATTCCAAGCTGCCATGGTCCTGCATGATGTCTTGCTGGAAGACATGACAGTTGAGCAGTGGTGCAAAGTCACGGCCCCCAAGGTACAAGGCACATGGAACCTGCACAAGCTTCTGCCCGAAGACATGGACTTTTTCATTATGCTGTCGTCGGTGGTATCCATGGTTGGGACTGTTGGAGCCAGCAATTACGCTTCGTCATGCGCCTTCCAGGATGGCATCGCTCGCTACCGCCGGCGCCTAGGTCTGCCGGCCTACGCGGTCAATATCGGCGCCATTGTCGAAGCCGGCTACGTCAGTGAGAATCCAGACGTCGCTGTCAACCTTCGCAAGAACGGGCTTGGCAGCGTTGCCATTACTGAGTTATTATCCCATCTCGGTGACATTATTCAAAGCAAGACGGAATACACCCAGTCATCGCTTGGCATATTGCCCAATGGTACGGAGCGCGGCCTCGGAGAAGCGCGCTGGGCAAATGACAAGAGGCTTGCCCAGATTTTTGGATCGGAGAGTCAGGCCGGCAGCAAGGCAGTTGGTGGTGGTGCTGACAATGTTGGCTTCGTGCTCCAGGCTGCAACGACGTTCCATGAGGCCCAGGATATCGTCTGCAAGGCCATTGTCAAGCAACTGGCAACCATCCTCGCCATAGACGCCAGCGACATCATCCCTGCTCGGAGTCTGGACTCGTATGGTCTGGACTCACTGGTCGGTGTCGAGTTGAGAAACTGGATCGGTGCTTATCTACAAGTCAACCTGCCTCTGTTGGTCATGTGGAATACTAGCAGCATCAATGAGCTGGCCGAGATTGTGACCAAGGGATCCAGACTCGTTAAGGTGAAGTCGGAAGAGGAGGAGGGGGAGGAGGAGGCAAAGGAGGAGGGGGAGGCAGCTAAAGAAGAATGAAAAGGTGGATGGGTATACGAAAGGTGTGTTGATTGATCTGCTGTATTACTGTTATGCTCTTCTACATATATTTGACTCCATGCTTGAGGTTTACTCGTGAACATTTGCTACACTATGCTATGTTATTCTCCCAGCAGCAGACTACCCTTACAGCGACCGCCAGCCCATACTTGCACCAAGCTACACCTATCTTTGCTCCCAAAAGATAAAGGGCAAAGATCTATATACCCAGCACAACCCTGGTAAGAGTTCATTTACCAGGCAGTTACTATCAATAGTGTTTCTACTCCTTTCCCTCGCTGTCGCCCTCGTTATTGCCCTTGCTGTCGCCCACTGAGCGCGTCAGTAAGCAAGCTTAATAGTGAGGGCTATGGTGACGGCAATAGTAAGGGCGATAGCGATAACGACAGCAAAGGCAAAGGCAAAATTAGGCTTTAGAACTACGGGTATCACGGCAATTGGGTATGTAGATATTTTACGTTCTTGCGGGGTAAACCGAAAAAAGGATTCCCTAAATTTGAATGCTTCCATGGGCTCGAAGACTTCTAAGGTGGAGGAGGATTCTCGATTTGAGAAGGATTCTGTGCCCCCTGTGAGAAGGATTCTGACTTTGGGAAGGATTTCCGACTTCATAAGATTTCATAATGTTTATCGGCAAAAGGACAGAATACCCTGTATTTACCCCTGTAAAGATATAATACCCTGTATTCGACCCAACTAGTGCCGTACAATTCGTTGTTTAGTAGGTAAACAGATAGCGCTTACAGTGCTTACAGTAGGGTATAGGTGGTATGTGCTATATACAGGCTGTAAGTGGTAGAATAGAGCAGATAACACTAACTTGCATGTAGCGCTCACAGCGCCAGCACGTAGCGCTCGTAGTGCTAGCTACAGGCTGTTAGAGCTACCAAATCACTAATTACAGCTTCCGAAGGTGCCGGGCTAAGAATAGTAGCACCCTAGTACCTGGGTAAATACAGGGTATTCTACTACGTAATCTTTGTCGAATGGTTATTAGGCTTTTACAGGGGTTAGAATCCTTCTCAACCCCCCAAATCGCCACTACTAGGTAGCTTTATTTCGCATCTCTTGGCGCGCGCTGACCCACGTAGACTTGTACTTGTACCAGTATGTACTCACGGTTTTGTACTCGTCACCAGTTTGCCATGAAGATGCATAGGCAAAGCTGACAAATTCCCAAGGATTAAGCTCCCCAGTACCCTAAGCTCCCCGGCCACCATGTCCGAGTGGAAACAGCCAGTTATACACACCCCATCATAATCGAGAACCTCTTACCACGTAGTAGCTGACAGTGGGTCGTTTGGCGTGAGCCTCCTCTTCCCATCATCGTTGAGGTAAGATACATAGCAAGTCTTTCACCCACAACTAAACGATTGATCGGGGTTGCGCACTCTAGCCCTTGACTATCCAACAACGCCTCAATAATAAATATGGCACTTACAGAGAGCATTGTTGAACTGCTGCTATGCAAACCCGTCTTTCTTGGCCTGGCAGCATGCGCTCTGCTCTTCCTCGTCGGGCGGGCACTCGAGCCAAGTGTCGACGGCCTTGAGCCTCGGATCCTTAGACATAACATCCCTATATTTGGCCATTTCTACAGTATACTCAAGGACCAGGAAGCATTCTTCAAACGTCTCGAGTGAGTCCACATCCATACACATCTCTCCCTATTTCAGTGTAGGTAGCAAGGGCACTGTTGGGAACACCAGACGCAACGACGTCGTGCCATGGCCACTACTAACACATGCACTCCTCAACAGCAAAAAGTATCACATGCCCATCGCAACTATTCCCATTTTGAATAGTAAAATGTATGCGATAACGGATCCCATTCTAGTCCAGTCGGCGTATTGCAACAAGCATCTCTCCTTCACCCCTTTTGCTGTAGCAGGTGCCCAGAAGGTGGCGGGCTTCGATGATGCCTATCATCAAGTGCTCATGCAGTCAAATGTCTTGCCCGAATACTTCAAGAGCATATATGACGGGACTACTGCGCAGCACATCCACCAGTTGAATGTCACCTCTCTCAAGCATGTTTCAAAGCACATTAATAGCATTGGAGGGGATGGCATGGATGTTTCTAATACCTACCTCTGGCTGCGCAATCTCATGACCGTCGCTACATGCGAGGCTCTGTATGGTCCTGAAAATCCGATCAGGGGCGACGGACTTGTAGAGGATGTCTGGTAAGGTCATCTCACAGAGCTCCGATCTCTGATAATGAATTGTAAGCATGTTGCTAATGACATCATTATAGGACCTTCGAAAAGGGTCTGCCTTACCTCTTCTTCCATATTTTCAATTCCAAGACACTGCGGCGTACAAAAGAGGCAAGACGAAGGCTGCAGCTAGCTTTGGGAAAGTGGTGCACGACCATGAAGCAGGACGACGAACAGGTCTCAGCCTATATCAGAAATCGGGTCGGCATTCTTCGAGGATACGGCGTCGAGGGGCAAAAACTTGGTGACATTGAGGTTGGCCTCATTCATGTGCCAACATCAAACTCCATTCCGACCATATTCTGGTTCTTCATCCATGTCTTCACGCGGCCCGATCTAGTCGCCCAACTACGCGCTGAAGTTGAGCCCATTGCGAGGCGTGGTCCGGGCCATGTAGTGACCATCGACATAGACGACATCCTCGAAAGGTGCCCTCTGTTGATCAGCGCCTACCGCGAGGCCAGTCGCCTATGTAATGGATTCACCTGTAACCGAATGGTCCTAGAGGATACGATCATTACGGACAGGCATGACCGCTCGTACCTGCTCAAGAAAGGAGCCACCGTGAAGATGCCTGCAGGAGTCGCGCATGCCTCGGAGGACATATGGGGCGGAGATGCAGCGGCATTCCGAGCCGATAGATTCTTGGAGAAGGGGCTGACGAGCGAACAAGCCAAATTGAGACGTGCTGCCTTTACACCGTTCGGCGGAGGCGCTCATATGTGTCCTGGACGGAATTTCGCCACGGCCGAGATTTACGGCTTCGTTGCCGCGCTGCTCCTGGGTTATAACGTGGAACCCCTGGACGGAAACTGGGATACGTACAAGCCGCCGGTCATGTCTACGTGCCCCCAGGTGACATCTGTGTGTAAGCCAGAAGACGAGGCTTCCGTGTGCGGTACCCGCCTAACCAGACGAAATGGATGGGAGGTAGCGCAGTGGAGGTTTATCTCCGGCAAAGTGACAGAGTGAGCAACGTTTGAGGTTACTCTATGTTTGGATTGAAGAGAAGCGAATATGCGCTAGAGTGGGGGAATAACCTGCGACGATTAAGGGTATATTTATTACTTGGGTGGTATCAAACCTACTAAACAATATCACGACTCACAAACCCACGAAACGCACAAACTACACCGAGACCTAGGTACTACAAGTTAAGCACTTCTAGGGGTAGTGTTTCTTGCTCAGACTGTTACTTAAATAAGTTATACTGTGACTAATAGTGCATATATAATTACATTAAGACAGCAGATATTATTTGTTGATTTAAATAGCTACTATTAAAAATAATTGCTGGGCAGTTTTAAACATCCTGTAGGTTGCCCTTCTTAGTGTTTTCATCCAATACTCTCTCTCTCTCAACCTATTGGTCTCCCGCACATGAAGTTACAAGCCTCACTTGTATTTGTATCGCCCCCTCCCTTAAATTTATCCCAAAAACACTATGTGCCTCCGGTAGCCTGCGGCTTGAAGAAGACTGTCATCATTCCGTCTATGGTAATCTCATCTAAGACTTTCTTCACTTCTCCATGAGCAGGACACTCGCTCTCGTAGTATTTCATGTCGTCCATGCTGGCGAACTCGGTCTTGTTGACGAAGGTGTAGCCTTCGGTGCGGAGGCCTTCTTCGACAGGACCGGCAACCATACTGAGTATGTAAGGCGTACCATTCTATATACAGGTGAGTATTGAACTCTGAAGCAGAAATAGGTGTTTTTGTGGGCTCAGTGGGATTGGGACCCCGTGAAATGAACGGAAGTAGGGGCTAGGGCAGGGGAGTTATTTTACCCTCTGATTCTCAACAGCCATCTTCCGACACTGCTCCAAAAACCTTTTCTGATCCTCAGCCTTCGGCATCTTGAACATTGTCACACGGTGCACACGATTAGCTACGCTTATGTAGCTGCGGCTGTGTCCATTGAATCTATTCTTCGCAACAGTGGTCAACGGTTGAAGGCCACGTGAGGAGGACCTTGTGGTCGTAAACATTGTGATTCAATATCGGTGGAATAGACTTGGCCAGTGAGAAAAGTCCGAGCTTGTTTATAAAGTGAAGAAGAGGATGATAGGTAGCTGTCAAAATTGTCGATGGCGATGCTGAGTTGAACTTTCCAAGTCCTTCCAAGTGGCCAATCTTAGATTGGCGTGGGATCCCCCCCAATTAGTAAAGAAAGTAATACATTGATTGCATCTACAGAGGTTAGTAGATGCAATCAATGTATTACTATTCTATTTCAGTAATTGCTTTGACATCTCCGCAACCAGGCATCGCCGTTTGCTCGAACCAGCGGGGCGAACGGCTAAAGCTACGAAGATGCAGGACAACTCATCCGCGAGACCCCCAAGACCCCCACACCGTCGATATTTTTGCTTTCCAGGGAATATGTACACTATACAAGCGAGCGACTACGGCCACTAATTACTATGTTCACACTACCGTGATCCCATGTCTCTCTTACCTTTCTATTCATGGTAGGCGGATATGATATGCAGTCCGTATACCTTACCGGCGCACCACGCATTCGCCGAGAGGTCCGAAGACGGTCCGAACACCGTCTAAATCGCCTGAACCGCCATAAAATTGCTCTGGCTGTCTGAACTATGGATGGAGCCAGGAGTCGTCTTCAGAGAGTCAAAATTATAGTTTGTAAAATAGACTGTCTATTTCTTATTTACTGACCGAAGCTTCAACTGTATGGATTAAAGTGTGGTCCTGAGTTTTAAGACCGTCTTCGGACCGGAATATGGGCTGGCTGACCGCAGGATTCCCTACAGTCGTCCTTAACCCCGGTTTCAGTTATATAGTGCGCCGATAAGGTATGCACCATACACCTGCAGGTAGTGGTACCTAGTCCATGGACTGCATGTACTCGTAAGCGCTAAAACCTGGGCTGTTACGGTATACTTATGTCAGCTTACCAGGACAAGGGTCACGTAAGCCTTAAACCCATGGGTGTTACAACTGTCGGGGGTGCTACTATATCCGTCAGGGGTGTGATTGATATCCATCAAGGTGGGGGAGGGTGGGGCGTAGTTTTCAATAGAAGTGAGTCGCATGGGAAGTAAACAGCAATGCAGCAACACCAGTAGGGGATCCACATGATCCTTCGCTTCGAATCTACACTCCTCCAACTTGCGAAACCGAGATGGATGTGAAAAAAAGAGGGGTATCCAAGAAAGAGTCGGAGAATCTAATGTCTGATGCATAGTTTGCTCGCTCTATTTCAGTGCTGTTGCTGGAGGTACTCAAAGTTTGAGGCTTGCGACGAGACATCCAACTATTGACTTCACCAATGTCCGCCACAAACTCATCCAGGCACTTTCAAGTGCTCCTGCGTCGTGTCAGGAAGTCTGCTTTGAAATTTCCATCAATTTCTTATAAGCTTCAAGCGGTACCATGCAGCAGCACCCGACAAGCTCCTGCTGCTGCTGCTGCCTTCAGCACTTCTGCCATAACCCGCAATCCAGAGCAATCGCCGCTGGGAAATGCCAGTGAGCCCAGTTCTCTTCTTCAGCCAACTCTAAAGACACCGCCTCTTAACGTTGTGGCGGCCAAGGGTACAACGGTGACGTTCTCCAATGGCAAAAAGATGGAGGATACGACTTGTGGTGCAGCAGTAGCCTGCATTGGCTACGATAATGAGAGGGTACAAAATGCCATGATTAAGCAAATTAATAGATTTTCTTATTCAAATTCAATGTTTTATGGGCATCAAATTAGCGAAGAACTGGCTGCGGAGCTCATCAGGGGGACTAACGGGGAGATGTCAAAGGTGTACCTGATGTGCTCTGGTACGTTATCACATTTCTTGTTCCGAGTCAGACGTGACGTCTAACAAAGTCTTAGGAGCTGAAGCCATGGAGGCAGCCATGAAGATGGCAAGACAGTATTACATGGAGCTGGACCCAAAACAGCCCCAGCGTATGAACTTCATTGCACGTGAAGGGTCTTTCCACGGCGCAACTCTTGGGTCGCTTTCAATGAGTGGTCATGTCGGACGGCGGAAACTCTTTGAGGGCATGCTGTTCGACAACGTTCACCGTGTCTCGGCCGCCAACGAGTACCGGGGAAAGGCTGATGGTCAGACAACAGAGGAGTACGTGCAACAGTTGGCAGATGAGCTGGATCGAAAGTTCCAGGAGATCGGACCTGATACTGTTTGTGCATTTGTTAGTGAGCCTGTTGTTGGGGCGGTAAGTATATTCATTCTCCGGATGTTCATGTCCTTGGCTGATTTCGTTGCATGAAAGACCCTTGGGACAGTCCCTGCGCCTGCTGGCTATTTCAAGGCTATGAAGAAAGTATGCGACAAGTACGGGGCGCTCCTCATTTTGGACGGTCAGTACCTACTGATAAGATTTGAGCCCCTGTTCAAAATGACTGATCATGAACAGAGGTCATGTCCGGGATGGGTCGTTGTGGATCACTTCATGAGTGGGAGCAAGAGGGCGTCGTCCCAGATATTCAGACCGTTGCCAAAGGTCTAGCAGGTGGATTCGCACCAATGGCTGGCATGTTTATCAACCATCGTGTGTCGGATGCGTTGATGGCAGGAACTGGGTATGTCGCAATGGTCTGTATACCCTGAACTCTCAAAACTAACGTCCGCACTAGCGTTTTCGCACACGCACATACTTATCAAGGACACCCCGTGGGATGTGCTGCTGCACTAGAAGTTCAGCGAATCGTAAGGGAAGATAACCTCGTCGAGAATGTTCGCGAGAACGGCGAATATCTAGGCAAGCTTCTGCATGAGCAGCTGGATGGCCACCCCTACGTCGGTGACGTTAGAGGCAGAGGCTTCTTCTGGTCGGTGAGTTGACCACCCAGTCAGAAAACTGTTGCAGGTTTGGAAGATGTAAGCTAACACATATGAAGCTGGAATTCGTGGAATGCAAGAAGACCAAAGAGCCGTTCCCGCCATCAGCAGGAATCTCGAAGAAAGTTCATTTGGCAGCGCTCAACGATGTAGGCATCAGCTTCTACCCGGGAATAGGTACCAAGGACGGTGTGACTGGAGATCACGCGTGGATAGCACCTGTTTACACGAGCACAAAGCATGACATTGAGAGGATAGTTTCCAACGTCAAAGAGTCGGTAATCCTAGCCCTCGGGTAGATTTATAGGTGAGAAATTTGAAGCTCTATAGGTCCAAGCATGAACAAAGGCAACGCAACCTTCCTCTCCTAGATACCTCTAATCCACACACACTGAATCCTCGCAAAACTTCATTGATGCGTTCCTTATTCGCCGGCAACGACTGCAGGCCGATGGTCATTACTTATTTAACATGTCTCAGCTAAACTATAAAAGCCAATAATAAATTACTAAATTTAGACATTAAAAAAAAAACAAAAAAAACCCTGATTGGATTAATAACAACTGCCTTTTTCAAAGTAACCCCTTAGCTTTTCTTGGATAGCGAAATGCCGTCGCTATTGTGGTATGAAGTTATCATCGTTTACGAGAAATTGGGGAGAATTCGATGGTTTTGGAGTGGAGGGTCGTCCATACTGGTGGCCGCCTGCATGTGTAAGGACACATCTCAGACAACCAGGGTTCTCCGCTCTCTGGTAAGCTGAACTCAGCCAGCATATGCTGAGTGAGATGCACTGCCGATAGGAATCTTCATCGCCATGATGGGGGGACCCAGTGGGCACCATCCAACGTTCAACGTGCTCGTACTTGGCAAGATCGGCAGTAAATCCATCGTCTGGCTTCCCCTCGAGTCGCAGTACAAAGTAATAGAGGGGTAATAGAGTATTCTAGCGCTGACCCTGTTGGCGCTAGTGGTGGGGAAAGCAAAATACAAATTCAGGCCACACCCGTGTTCCTTTAGAGTAGAGGAGTGCGGGGCCGAGCCGTCGTTCCGGACGCCTCTCCAAAAGCTAAAAGGACGTACCCCTTTGTACCCCTGTACCTCGCCAGCCGCGCATATTTTGGCGCTTCTCGGGAGGTCTTACCTGTATGGCCCTAGTGCTTACCTGCGTGACCCTAGTCGCTTACTAGGATTCGCAACCCCTGCCCATCCCCAAAATTCAGTGTGACTACGGTAGCCGAAACTTCCGCCTCCCTGTGTTCCCCCCCCTTCTGCCATCTACCCCAGATAAGTGAGAAATCGCTCTCAGCCGCAACCACAGCAACACCTGCCACCACGATACCTATTTGCCAAGCGTACGACGACGCCGACGCCGATGCGGACCACCCTTTGAAGCCTGCACTCATCCACCGGCTTTCATCAGACCCCAGTTGACACGAACCGCCGTTCAATCTGGCTCGTGTGTACTACAAATTACTAGGTGGGCGGAGGTAGCGATTCGGCCAGCGAAGGTCAATCTGGCGGACCTCTCGGGTTGACCGTGCTCTGCCCGCAACTTCACATCCCATGGCAACGCCTACAAACGAGGGCGACCAGAGCGACGGCAGCCACGGAAACAGGCCTGTCAACAAGACGAAGCGGTCAAGATGGCCAACGCGCAAGCTGACGGTCAAGAGCAGCATGGTCAAGCGGCTGTCGCTCCTGGGCCGCACGCACAACAAAAGACACTCCAACGAGAACACGAAGACGTCTGAAGGCTCCGAGTCACTACAGCAGCCAAATCAAGACTATGGTGGCCCAGAAGAAGAGGAGACCGAGGATTCCGAGGCTTCCGGTCCCGGGCCCAGGACTCTGTATTTCAACCTACCGCTCCCTGACGACTTGAAGGACGAGGATGGTAAACTGGCGCAAACATACTCGCGAAACAAGATCCGCACGGCGAAATACACGCCGCTGTCCTTTATACCCAAGAATCTGTACTTCCAATTCCACAACGTGGCCAATATCTTCTTCTTGTTCGTCACTGTAATTGCTGTAAGTTCGTTCTGGTGTGAATGGGTCTCCCAACAAACAACAAGAAGCTGACAGCCTTGGACTAGTTTTTCCCTATATTCGGCGTTGACAATCCCGGCCTCAACTCTGCTCCTCTGATATTCATCCTTGCAATCACAGCAGTCAGAGATGCTATCGAGGATCGACGGAGGACCGTCTCGGATAAACAGCTCAACAACTTGCCAGTATATCGGCTGTGCGGCTGGGATAACGTCAATGTGGCGGAAGACAACGTATCGAGTTGGAGAAAGACGAAGAAAGCTACCTCAAGATTTCTAGAGATCATTTGGCATTCCATCGAGAGCCTGTGGAAGAGGAAAAACAAGGGCAAAGGGGCAACCGGCATCGGGCATGATGGCCCCCGCGCATCGATCGAGACGACAAGGACTCGTCCGGAATCTATCATATCCCCCTACACGGAGAGAACGTCGTTTGTTTCGGCCCGTGAAAATATTCAGATGACGCCAGTTCCGTCTCCACATCCTCGGCCGGACCAGCCCCGCGAGGTGAACATACAAACAGTCAAGACAGACTTGATCAACCATGACATTCAAGCCCCAGGCAAGGCACGCTTCCGTCGGAGTGCGTGGAAAGACCTCCAAGTCGGTGACTTTGTGCGAATATATAATGATGACGAGGTTCCCGCTGATGTTATCATCCTGGCGAGCTCGGATCCTGAAGGTGTCTGCTACATCGAGACCAAAAACCTGGACGGCGAGACCAACCTGAAGCACCGGCAGGCTCTTCGCTGTGGGCAATCTCTCAAGCATGCGAGGGATTGTGAAAGAGCACAGTTCCGGATGGAAAGTGAAGCACCACAACCTAACCTCTACAAGTATAATGGCGCCATAAAGTGGAATCAGAAGATCGCAGGCCAATCGCATGAGATGTCAGAACCTGTCACGATCGATAACGTCCTCCTACGAGGTTGCAACCTGAGAAATACGGAATGGGCTCTCGGCGTAGTCATGTTCACTGGTCACGACACGAAGACCATGATGAACACAGGGATAACCCCTAGTAAGCGGGCTCGCATCTCCAGGGAGCTAAACTTCAACGTCTACTGTAACTTTGGCGTCCTGTTCATCATGTGCCTTATTGCCGGCGTCGTTAACGGCGTCGCCTGGGGTCAGAACGATGCATCACTGCGTTTTTTCGACTACGGGTCTATTGGAGGATCACCACGCATGAGTGGGTTCACCACCTTCTGGGCGTCCATTATCCTCTTCCAGAACTTGGTTCCATTATCGCTCTATATCTCAGTCGAGATCGTGCGAACTCTTCAGGCCATTTTCATCTACAGCGATGTAGAGATGTGGTATGAACCGACCGATCAGCCGTGCATACCGAAGTCATGGAATTTATCCGACGACTTGGGCCAAATTGAGTACATCTTTTCCGATAAGACGGGGACCTTGACCCAGAACGTCATGGAGTTCAAGAAAGCAACTATAAACGGGCAGCCCTATGGCGAGGCGTACACCGAGGCCCAGGCTGGAATGCAGAAGCGGCGAGGAATTGATGTGGAAAAGGAAGGCGAATTGGCAAGAGCTGAGATCGCCGAGGCTAAAGTAAAGGTGCTCAAGGATCTTCGGGAGCTTTACGCCAACCCTTATCTGCATGACGAAGACCTGACCTTTATTGCCCCGGACTTCGTGGAGGACCTCTCCGGAAAGCACGGGCCTGAACAGCAGCACGCTACCGAACGATTCATGCTGGCACTTGCGCTCTCCCACACGGTCATCGCTGACAAGGTCCTAGGAGATGTGCCCAGGATAGAATTCAAGGCACAGTCACCGGACGAAGCCGCACTCGTCGCAACAGCCCGTGACATGGGCTTCACAGTTCTCGGAAACACTAGCGATGGCGTAAATCTGAACGTCATGGGCGAGGAGAAGCACTACCCCATCTTGAACATAATCGAATTTAATTCGTCTCGTAAGCGTATGAGTGCTATTGTTAGGATGCCAGACGGCAAGATTGTACTCTTCTGTAAGGGTGCCGACAGCGTCATCTACTCACGACTGAAGCGAGGAGAGCAAGCTCAGCTGCGTAAGAGCACCGCTGAGCATCTCGAAATGTTTGCTAGAGAAGGTCTCCGGACCCTCTGCATTGCAGAGCGGACATTGGACGAAGAAGAGTACTACGAGTGGCGTAAGATACACGATGCTGCCGCCACAGCACTTGAAGATCGCGAGGAGAAAATGGAGCACGCAGCCGACTTGATAGAGCAAGAACTGACACTCTTAGGTGGGACAGCCATCGAGGACCGACTACAAGACGGAGTTCCGGATACCATCGCACTACTAGGCGACGCAGGCATCAAACTCTGGGTGTTAACCGGCGACAAAGTGGAGACGGCCATCAACATTGGGTTTTCATGTAACCTACTGAACAACGACATGGAGCTCATTCATCTTCGGGTCGAAGAGGATGAGAACGGTGACACTCCGGACGAGGAATTCATTGGTCTGATACGAGCTGAGCTTGACAAACACCTGGCGGTGTTCAACCTTACAGGGAGTGACCAAGACCTAGCGGAAGCCCGAAATAATCATGAGCCACCAGGCCCAACGCATGGCTTGGTCATCGACGGTTTCACCCTTAGATGGGCACTGTCTGACGAGCTGAAGCAGAAATTCCTCCTCCTCTGCAAGCAGTGCAAGTCGGTTCTGTGCTGCCGCGTCAGTCCGGCCCAGAAAGCCGCTGTCTGCGCCATGGTGAAGACAGGTCTTGACGTCATGACTCTGTCGGTGGGAGATGGTGCAAACGACGTTGCCATGATCCAGGAGGCAGATGTGGGTGTCGGTATCGCGGGAGTTGAGGGTCGACAGGCCGTCATGTCGTCCGACTACGCCATCGGCCAGTTCCGATTCCTCCAGAGACTAATACTGGTTCACGGCAGATGGTCCTATCGAAGACTGGCCGAAACCATCAGCAATTTCTTCTATAAGAACATTATTTGGGTGTTTACACTCTTCTGGTTTCAAGTCTTCTGTGACTTTGACATCACTTACGTCTTCGACTATTCCTATATCGTCCTCATTAATCTCCTCTTCACCTCAGTCCCGGTCGTCCTTATGGGCGTTTTTGATCAGGACGTCTCGGATACTGTCTCGCTAGCCGTGCCTCAGCTATATCACCGTGGCATCGAGAGGCTGGAGTGGACTAATAGAAAGTTCTGGTAAGCACCAACCCCGTGACTATTTGGTATATTTCAGTTCACTAATTCTGGCCACAGGCTCTACATGTTTGACGGCTTCTACCAATCCGTCATGTGCTTCTTTATTCCGTACCTTGTCATCACTAGCGGCCCGTTTGCTTCCGGCAACGGTTTGGATGTGGCGGAGCGAACACGCCTTGGCTGTTATATTGCGCACCCGGCCGTATTTACCATCAACCTGTACATCCTCATCAACTTGTACCGGTGGGACTGGCTGATGCTTCTGGTCATCGCCGTCAGTGATCTGTTCATCTTCTTCTGGACGGCCGTGTACGGATCCACTCTGGCTGCGGTAACCTTTTATCACGCGGCGCAACAAGTCTACGGGCAGCTATCGTTCTGGGCAGTCATGTTCGTTACGCCAGTTGTATGCATACTCCCTAGATATGCGATCAAGGCGCTGCAGAAGGTGTATTGGCCGTATGACGTCGACATCATCAGGGAGCAGGTACAGCAAGGAAAATATGACCGCCTCCATCCGGCCAAGGAAGCGGAGGAGAAGGGACCAGAGGGCACAACCTTGGGGTCATCGGATTCGACCAAGAAGGGCAAGGACGCGCAATATCCCAGCGTGGACGAAGACATGCTACCGATCCATCGGCCGTCAGTTGCGACGCATAATACGCAGACAGAGAACGGCAGCGACGGAACCAACCCCAATTATCACGATGTGCCGTCGCTGGAGATTCCGGTTCGACCGTCGATAGACAGGGCCAGGCCGTCATATGATCGAATTAGGGCCTCGATGGATCAAGTGCGGGCGAGCCACGAAGCTAGCGACGGCTTTACCACAGCGGCACGACTCACCAGGATCGAGTCGTCCCACTCTGGGAACAACTCGCGCAACCGTGCGGCGGCCAACAACAGTCGAAGTTTCATGCAGGGGCGGCTTCGAGGCCTCTCCATTATATCCAACAAGAGCAGACACTGATGGGTCGCGGCGACTACGGACACCATTCACAACTGCGAAGTTCTCCTTAATCACTCCGTCACTGTAACATATACTATCTCCTATCCTGGGTCTTTTCATTGTTGTCGTTATTTTGATATCCCCAATCTTTCACGCACCTGACAATATGCGTGAGCGATCTACGAACCTGAGGAGGCGAGAAGCGGCTATCGTGGGCCTGTGTCCTCTGTCTCATCACGTTTTTGTTTTTTTTCCTTTTTTTTTCTAGCGGGCGTTCTGAGCGTAGTGGAGAGGGCTGGTCGTTACATATCAGCCGGCATTTCGGAATGGGATCTCTACATGATTTTTTGACTTTTATTTCCCCTTTTCTTATGGGAAGTTTATCTGTATCTAGCCAACCGACTTAGAAGGGCAAGAGGAAGGGGAAGAGAGGTTGGGGAGTCATGATGCAGTATCCAGCAAGATTAGGTGGCCTCGGTGCAGCCTCGCAGCAAGGCCTAATTTGGTTTGCTTCGATAGATACTGGTCTCTGTGTTGGAATTGTTGTTTTAAGAATTGGGGCTTCTACCGCTACGGCGTTCAGAAAAGAGGGAAATGGAAGATGGCGAGGGCAAAGCGGGCAGCTGTGGATTTTTTGGCTTAGCGATGTTGCGTTATCTACGGGCTGTACATCAGTCGAAGCATACCAGATACATGTAATAACTGTCAACTCGGAGAAGATGAAATCATTATCTACAAGGCGTGCCGCTGGCGACTACTGTATTCCCCTTTTCTCGCGTTATACCGCGGCATTGGATGCCCACGGGTTAGAACTCCATAGCACGGCACTGACCCTCTATCGAATCATCAATAGTGAACCATTAATCTGGTGGCTGCATAAGGAGTGATGGATGAGCAATGAGGAAAGCGAAAAGGTGGAGTTGAATAGTGTGAATTTCGGTGCTGACTCTAAAAGGCGGGGAAGGGTTTGTTGCATATTTTGTGAGCTGGCCTCTACGGCGAAACCAGACCTAAAGGTTGACCCTCGTAAGCGCTTATGCTCCCCGTAAGCGCATTTGAGTCTGCGGTAAATTCCCCTCACAGAGATATCCTCCAATCAATTCATAGCGTGGCTCCTTATTCTTTAAAAATGGGCCGCCAAACCGAAGGATCCGGAACCATACTGATAAGCGTCGTCGTGCATAAATAGCTACAAGGGCTAGGATAACTGTACAACGACCGTGCCTATATCGGGACAGCTGCGGTGTATATATGGATTGGATCGACCCTCCTTCACTTTAATGATTGTTAATACAGACCTCCTAAACGGCGATTATCTCTTCACATGTGACAAGTGGTGTCTTTGGAACATTGCATTGAATTGAAAGCAAACTTCACCTTTCTTCTTTACCCAAAATTTGTTTTTATATAAACCCGAGCTGTAATTCTGTCTATACACCCCCGCGACAAGATTCAGGATGGCCATCGTCGAGACACTCACAAGTAACACGACCGCAATTGCGACGGCGTTAGTTGGTGGTGTGCTTCTCCTCTTATGGCGCCTCTCTAATGTGCAGCTCGATGAACGAGAGCCGCCAGTCTTGAAACCCACAATTCCTATTATCGGCCATGTGTTGGATTTGATCACGTTGTCACATGCCTTCTTCACGAAGACCTAGTATGTGATAGACTCTCGTGGTATCTCTTGCTGTCACTAGATTGAAGACTGACACGTCTCAGCAAACAAGCCGAAGGCAGAGAAGCTTATACGCTTCCCATGATGGGTGGGAAAGCCTATTTCGTAGCTTCGCCTGAATTAGTCAATGCGATGATCAAGTCGCGAGCCCTGAGCTTCGACCCTGTTCTTCGTGCAACAATTGCCAAGCTCTTCACAATTTCGAAGGAAGGGGTGCGCAAATACGTGGATCCAAGTACTGGCTTGGAGACGCGTTGGACCAAGAACTTCTACGGCTGCTTAAATGGGGTTGAACTCAAGGAGATTAATAAAGCGGTGCTTACCGACGTTTTCCGTCAGCTCGACGAATTGCCGGACGTAGTCAATGTAGAGGACAGTTGGTTGTGGCTCCGCGACAAAGTATCATTCGCTTCTACAACAGCGATGTTGGGGAGAGATAACCCATTCTGTGCCCACCCTTCGCTCATCGACGATTATTGGTACGTCGACAGCAAACTGGTGCATTTCGCTATGGGTCCAGCACCTTGGATGACTGCACCCAGTGCATGGATGGCCCGTAATCGCATTCATCGTGCCCTTATCAAGTACACAAAGGAGAAGAAGCACGAGGCGGATGACGTTTCGGCGCTTTGGAGAGGCTCGCACGATCTTCTTCATGAGTACGGATTCTCAGAAAGCGACATAGCAGCCTTTCTCCAAGCAACGCTCCAGGCCGCGCTTTTCAACACAATCCCTACATTTAATTGGTATTTTGTTCACATCTGGAGTAATCCGTCGCTGGTGTCTCGGTTACGAGAGGAGGTATCGGGCGTTGTCGCGGAAAATCCGGAGCGACGCAGCGACGGGAAGCGCGAGATGACCATGAATGTGGCGAAACTCGAGGAGCGTTGCCCGCTCCTTGTCGCCGCTTTTCACGAGAACTTGCGTACAGTCGCAGAGGGAGCTTTCAACCGCGTGGTTATGGAAGACACTATCATTTACGGAAAGGATGGTCGGGGGTACCTCCTGAAGAAAGGTAATAATTTGATGGCTTCGCAAAGTGTCCTCCATCCCTCGAAGGAACATTGGGGTTCCCAGGCCGATAGTTTCGATCCAACAAGATTTATGAAGGGCGCTGGTGTGCCTGAAGGAGTAGAATCGCCCATAAAGCCGGGCACCTACGTGCCTTTCGGCGGCGGGAAGCATCTTTGTCCAGGCCGACATTTCGCCTCCATGGAGATTTGGGGAATGATGATTGCTTTGTTGCTCAGTTTCGACATCACTGATGCTGAAGGGAGAACACTGACCGTTCCGAAAAGAACGATGCCAACAATGACATCTGGTATTGGTAGACCAGTCGCTGGAGCTGATTTGCGCCTGAAATTATCGCGACGAAAAGACTGGAAAAATATCACTTGGAAAGTTGTCATGGCCTAAGCCCGAAGAACTTAACAACCTAGGGACTCCGCTTGATCCATCATGTGGGGGTCTGCTACTCGTGGCCCCGGTAAAAGATTAACCAGCTAAGAGTGACCTGTGTAGCCGTATCAGATCATATAATAATTTAGATGGGTACCAGTGTTTCGATCGGATATCTTCAGACAATTATGACAAACTGGCCACCCTTAATTATCAGCGGAGGTTAGGGGTGGTGGCGATACCTCTGAAGGCTCCAACGGCGGTGGCTCTGATTGTAGAGCAGCTCTCTCGGGGACTGAGGCTGCATCAGGTGGTGCCGTCTCAGCTGCAGAGTCTAAGCAGGACACCAATGATGGAGATGCTTGGGGAGCTGGTGGATCGGGCTGGTAAGTGGTCAAAAGTGATGTCCCAGCCCTTGGTTTGCAGTGACCACTAGGTCACAACCTGCATTAACGCGATACGGTATTCTTGGTTTGTCTCTAGAAAATTGGGGGAGCTCAGGAGTAATAGGGGTGAAAAGTGGATGGGTGCTCTTTCATCACCATGACAGGTCTGGCAATAGGATTTCTCGACGGAATTGCCCAGGGCCAGATGTCTAGTTAGAGTGTCAGACAGATTAGTGGGCGTATCTCTACATATGAACAATGACATGAGACCAGATAGTTTCTTGTGGTCTGGTCCGCGAGGATGCGTGATTTATCCCTCTACTAAGATTACTCTAGGATAATGATACCCAGACATGTACTGATTCATCTTTCCTGAAAGCTTCAATAGGCAAAAGAAAAGATGACACATAACTCTATATGAGACTTGGCTATCATTTCTTTGTTTGATTCGGAATACTTTTGTGTCCATGGCTTGGAGATATTCTCGAAGCCAGTCTTGTCAGTACAGACATGGGCTAACAGGGATAATGTAACGATGTACGGTTACGCTCGCGCTACACCTCACTGAGCCAAAAAGACTACAGTATTCCGGTTCGCCCGGAATACGCGTAACACGCTATATATACTGTAACGGTCACACGCCGGCACCCCGTTACAGATAACCGGATCATCGTGAGGGCATCAAAAGCTTGAGGCGGCGACGCACACCTGCTAGACCGGATGGCACTGATCGAACTATTAAACCAAGATAAGCTTGAGATCGGTATGGCCGCAGTAGGATTTCTGCCGCCATGAAAGTGGCAGCCGCTCTGGTAGCCACAGCTACGCGACGGTCGCGTGGCTAAAACGGTAGCAAATTGTCAACCGCACATGTTCATAAACCGACGATAGCATGTACGCTGCAATTAAACTACGCTTCTGAGCCTACTATAGTTAAGATATATATAGTAATTATTTTTGACGTGGTAGATATAGTTGGTGGATATTTATTATTCCAAATATCAACGTTATAATTAAATAATTATAAAAACCAGCCGATTTTCAAAATCTTACTTTTAGAAAACACTTTTTACACGTACATATATACGGACGTACGTACTCTACGTTCTGCTATAAGCCTTTAACGTAAACCTATAAATTCAAAATCTAGATTTATAACTACGGTTCTACTCATAAAAACGGTAGTTATAATACCATGGTTATGTGGTTACTTCTATTTTAGAGCGGCTATTATACCGTCGCGCTCGAGCGACGGCGAGCGACGGTTCGGCGTAGGAATCGGAAGTCGCCGCAATAGTAGAGCGGCTTGTACTTGCGGCAACATTACGCGCCAAACATACCTGTCTTAAAGTTCACACATTATAATACTTCCAGGGGAATGTGATTCTAGCCTTCTGCAAAGCCAGTGCTGTCAAAGCGCTTAGTAGACCCATACGCACCCTCGCCCAACGATAGGTGGCCCCGACATCACAATTTCTCCTCATTATCAATAAGCCGCGCCAAACTAGGCGCTTTTTCCTGTAATCCGCGGTCAGCGCGCGTCACTCAGCGTTTTTCTCGGCGAGAAGCTGGGCAATCAGGGCGCTGTTATGTAAATATTAGTGATGCCCCACTACAGACAAACTCACCTCTCTCTGGGGCGGTGGATCTTTTCAGCATTTAAGGTATGATTAGGCACGCGCATTTGTTGGGGCAATCTCCAACAATCCCCAACGGAGTGGAGTTGAGGGGGAATAGGGGATGATGGGTCGATTCTGGGCCCTGAGGGAATTCCTGGACTTTGCGGGATTTCTTAGCCCCGACATGATGCCGTAGTCCACAAATCCAAGACAGAGTGAGACTCCGTATGTCAGATCGCTACGTTGGCAGACATCAAAAGGATTACACCACCAAGGTTGTAACGTTGTGCCAGCTGTCTGAGCATGTTTTCTTTTTCAGTGAAGCCCTTCCCATTGGAAATCGCATTTGGTATCCTGAAACTCGTCTTTCGAGAAGACTTACGGCAATGAGGCCGATCTGATCGACATCATCTCCAAACCCCATAGTAAAAATAGCGTGGCAGACTACGAAAGCAGAGTTGGATATGCATGGAAGGCTTTCGGCAGCTGGAAACCTTCTGGCACGAGGCGGGGCTACGAAGTAGCAGTCATCCGGTTACAGCCAAGGACAATATTCTGACAAGCGGGGATCGGATTTAGTAAGGAAAAGGGGATCAGTGGGGTATGGGGAAAGGTCTTGGACGCCCAGAGCAGATGCCGAACCAAGGGAGTTTCTGAAAATTGAAAGAAAATTAGATAAAAACCAAGGCGGCAAAATCCGCGAGGCATTTTCTCGTACCATTCTTTAATGCGCTTCCGTCCTTGTTCTCTGCTAACGCGCCTCGGACGCGCTTGGCGGCACCTCCCCGCTTTGGCAGACAGATTTTAGTGGTTCCCGTGGAGGAAGTAGCGCACTTTCCCGCGCTAGACTGACGTTCCCCAGACCCCAGACACGACAAAAGTCAGGCTTTTGAACTCTCGGGCTCGTCTTGGACTTGTCTTGGACTCTTGGGCTTTTGGATTTCATAGCCGTTGGAGCAGTGGCACCGAAGTGTCGCCGGAGAAAAAAGTATTGCGATCGACGCTATGAACGGCATCACCGGTTTACGTGGCGCACAAAGTGGTCTTGGCCTCTGAGCACTGATTAAACGAAACCGGAAGGTGGCCCGTTGTCGGTGCGTGAGTTGTTGATGGTAATGAGAACCTTGGGATGGGAGTGTCAATCTGTGAGTATGAACCCTGCATTCCGTGGGCGTCTTTACTGATGGCCTGTACGCAGGTCTGCTCCAACCCTGAGGGGAGGTTGCCGTCACTTCTGCCGCTCCTTGTGGGGCATCAAAGAAGCGGCATCCAAACATAGACAAGACAGCATTGTATTGTCCTGTGCTACTGACTCGTGCTTTCTGTGGGCGATAGATATCGTGTGCCTTACACATCTTATTCTTTTCATAAATAAAGTTGCAATATTGTGACCTGTGGGTAGACATATGTCTTACACAATGCTCCTGCATTCCGCTGACCGGATTTGATAGACAGGCTACTGCAGTCTATGTGACACTCGGCAGACCTCCGACACGCGCCCTATGACAATTAATTGCCCAGAGTTGACCAAGTCGAAGGATTCGCTTGTGTGTGTGGGGATGATGGATGGTTACACTGATGAGCACTGTATCGAACGGCACTGCTCAAGTAGCTGCGGTATGTGGGATTAACGCGCCGGGATGTTCTCATGGGCGCCGTGTGGCGCATGAGGCTCTCGCCAGCCCAGTGACATCAGGCTTCAATCCATATTTCGTTCTCGAGAGAGGGACGATCAGTTCGTGATCACAGTTGGTAATCACTGTAGCTCATTACACTCATTCTCAGTTCATATCGAGTACGATGTTTGGCAAACCAACCTTATGCACTTATTATGCAATTGGTCGAATTTGTTGCCAGCCAAGAGAGCAATCCAACCGCCAAGTATGAGCTACCAAACCACTTCAAATCAAACAGCGAAGAAATGAGAACGCCAATATATTGTGGTACGAGTATACCTTACAAAACGCTGAATGACCCACTGGTACAAGCTGTCATGGCTACAACTGAACCTACATGTGCTCGATCCTAGCAACGGGAGTCTGGGCGCGCTACTGCAACAAATATCAGAAAGGATAGAATCTCCTTTCTCCACATCTCTCAGTCTCCAGACTGCACGAGTAGCTTTCCTCGTCGCTCCCCACCCCCCCTCTATCACACCACCGCTGGCGACGTTGTATACCTGTTCGCGAGGCTGCGTAACAGAGTTGCCATCCCTTACTGCAAGGGCCATTTTGCTTTGTTTATCTCTCGTGTGGTAGATGACGATGGGGCGCGCTTGGCGGTGCGGTGCCCAGGGCACACCAATATATCCCCCCTACTTGATTCGTTGCGTACGACGGTTTGTACGCCCATGGCGGCCCCATCTAAGGACCTCTTGGCCATACTACCTACCCATAATACCTTGCGGGGTATGGGGTGCGGAGAACAGACAGTGCGGAGGTCTCAGCGGTAGCCGACCCATCGATGAAAATATTTATATACCCCATGGGTCTGCCAGCTTCTCCAGGACTTTTCGTGCAACCTTCCCCGCCTTTACATTAACCTCCCAGCAGTCGAACTGAGAGACAATATGGCGCCCGATATCGCAACGTCGAAGACCATCCAGGACTCGCCTGATGGTCCAACTTCCGAGTATGAGTGTCTTGGAATCCCTGCCCTGCTATTTACTAACATACCATAGAGAGTATAAGCGCACATCCTCTGAGGAGGGTCGTCACACCGACCATGTTAACTTGAATGCAAATCTTGAGGCGAGGTAAGCAGTTTTGTTTTCATTCCCCAGCCGAAGCTGTTCTCACATGGGGCTGGTGCATTGAGCACGTGAACAGGCCAGCATTAGAGGCTCGCCGTGGAATATTTCATACTTCGCTATTTTCCTATGGAGGAACTGATAATCTCTCTAGAATCCAGAATCCTCTCGCTGCAATTCCCAGGGAGACGCTTTTCCGCCAAGTCGATGCTTTCGCCGAAGAGAAGGGGCTCAGTGAGCACTCTGCTATCATCCGCAAGGGAGCTCTTGTTGCCCAAGACCCAACCAACTATGAGGACATCGAGGGCGAATACGCTCTCACCCCCCTAGAAGTCGAAGATCTCCGTAATGAAGTCCTCCACAAGTGGCACCAGCCGAGAGCCCTCTACTTCACCATCATCACTTGTTCGATCGGTGCTGCTGTGCAGGGTTGGGATCAAACTGGCTCCAACGGCGCAAACTTGGCCTTCCACCAAGTCTTTGGTATCGAAGGTACCACGCTCCGTGACACATTTATTGTTGGTGTCGTGAACGCAGCTCCATACATTGCTTCTTCTCTCATCGGCTGCTGGCTGTCTGACCCGCTGAACTACTATTTCGGGCGTCGGGGCGCCATCTTCTTCTCTGCTATCTTCTGTCTTCTCCCTGTTCTCGGCTCTGCATTCACACAAACATGGCAAGAACTATTGGCCTGTCGTCTGCTCCTCGGAATTGGAATGGGCGCCAAGGCGTCTACTGTCCCTATCTACGCCGCCGAAAACAGTCCCGCCTCAATTCGCGGCGCCCTCGTCATGACATGGCAGCTGTGGACAGCCTTTGGTATCTTTGTTGGATTTGCCGCTAACCTTGCCGTCGCAAAGACTGGTGCCATCTCATGGCGTCTGCAGCTTGGTTCTGCATTCATACCAGCTGTGCCGCTACTCATTCTCATCTACTACTGCCCTGAATCACCCCGTTGGTTGATGAAGAAGAACCGTTACCAGAAGGCATACGACTCGCTGCTGAAGCTCCGAAATAACCCACTCCAGGCTGCCCGCGACCTGTACTACATCCACAGCCAGCTAGAGATTGAGCAAATGGTCATCGGCGACAGCAACTACGTTACTCGATTTATCCAACTTTTCACAATCCCGCGTGTCCGCCGTGCGACCCTCGCGTCCTTCACAGTCATGATCGCCCAGCAGATGTGTGGTATTAACATTATTGCATTCTACTCATCTTCGGTTGTTTGAGGAGAACGGCGCCGATGCATTCCACGCGCTCCTGGCTTCTTTCGGTTTCGGTCTCGTCAACTTCGTCTTCGCCTGGCCAGCTATCTGGACTATCGACACCTTTGGCCGTCGCTCACTCCTCCTATTCACGTTCCCGAACATGGCTTGGTGTTTGCTCGCCGCTGGACTCTGTAGTCTTATCCCCCTATCTAACGTTGCCCATCTCGCCACTGTGGCTATGTTCATCTATATCTTCGCCGCCTTCTACAGCCCCGGTGAGGGCCCCGTGCCCTTCGCCTACAGTGCCGAAGTCTTCCCGCTGTCTCACCGCGAAGTCGGTATGGGCTGGGCTGTTGCTACGTGCTTTTTCTGGGCTGCTGTCCTGGGTATCACATGGCCCACCATGGTTCAGGCCATGACCACCACCGTGAGTTCTCAAAACGTTTTCCCTACCTCCCGAATTCTTAAGCTAACTTAATCTCCCAGGGCGCATTCTGCTTCTACGCCGGCCTCAACATCATCGCATTTGTGATGATCTTCCTCTGGGTCCCCGAGACCAAGCAACGCACACTTGAGGAGTTAGACTACATCTTCGCCGTCCCAACTCGCACACACATGCACTACCAGGTCACCAAGGCTCTGCCGTGGTTTTTCAACAAGTACATCATGCGCCGTGACGTTGTCCTTGAGCCACTGTACAAGTTCGATAACAACAACCACAATGACCGCGTTGAGGAGATGAAGGTCAATGACGCGGCGAGAAAGGAGAGGAGGGAGAAGGCTGCGGCGGACCAGCTCCAGAAATCCCCGCCAGCCTATGCGGATCAGGTGGATGTTGTTACAAAGGAGTAGATTAGAGGTGATGGCTAGAGGAGGGATAAACTAGGGATAGAGCGTTGGGTGGGATAAGATGGGCAATTTCTTTCACGATACCACTTTTATTGAATTACATTCATTTTCCTGCACATCCGTTTCTAGCGACTTCGCTGTGATCTACTTATTGAAGAAGGAAATTGCATAGGCATATAAATTAAAACCCAGAGCCAGCGAGAGAAGAACATCCACTGCGTGAGGTAAGAGCAAGCTGGAAGATTTATGCGAACTTGCTGAGGAGCAAATATGATGTTCCTACCGTATGCTCCCTTTAAAAAAAGGAATTGATCAGTCCCTTTTCGACTGTTGAGTGATCCAACCAACTCAACCAAGGCAAATGACACAGCTATGGCCTTATAAAAGCATAGGTCTGGCTCAGGCAAGAATGCGATGGGTGGAGGGAAGAGAGAAAAATATCCTCTTTGTAATAACACCCACCACCACACTTCTTTTGTCACCACCCACCTTTTCTTGTCACCAAGCTATTCTTGTCACCGTACGGCTTTTATATGACAACCAATATTGTCGCTATCTTCTCGAAACCGACTACTACATCCATGGTTGCTATTGTCAATTTTGAGCGTGACCTCCATTATATTATCGATGTTTTGCTTTCCAGGGCCCCTTTTTTTTAGGGGATTAAACGACAGAAGGATAACAAGAGAATGGCCGACCAGGCATTTATAAATAACCACGCTTTACGTCACAGAACAAAGGATCACTAATAATAGATCAACGTGCAGATTCCCAAAATAAAACGCTCCTTGCTGTCTATGCGGATGATATACACAACTAACGCCCCCCCTTACTCCCAC
>JPJW01002286.1:0-47570 GCA_000750755.1 Pseudogymnoascus sp. VKM F-4513 (FW-928)
TGGAGGCGGGGGTGGGGGTCCGTTGTCTCTCGATGGCGGTGGTGGTATGGGCCTGGAGGAGGATGGCGGGAGAGGCGGCGGTGAGCCTGGTCCATTGTTGGGTGTCTTGGGCGGTAATGGAGGCGGCAAAGCTGCACTTGGGGTGCTTCGAGCTGGGGGAGGTGGAGGCACGGCAGAACGCATTGGCGTAGGTGGCGGCTGAGGTGCACGTTCACCCATGAACGGTGGTGGTACTCCGTACCTCGATCCAGATTCCCCCGGTTCGAAATCATCGTTCGGCGTCTTTGGAGGTCGTGGGGGTGGAGGCGGCGCAGACTGACTAGAAACAGAGGTGGCATGTGGTCGATTGGGTGTTGGCCTCGTATTGAGTAGCTTGCCAGCATCCGCAAAAGGAGGTGGAGCAGCATATTTTGGTAGCGGTGGTTTGGGAGGTGTTGGCTCGCGAGGTGGAGGCGTAGGCTCTTTTGGAATAGGTTCTGCCTTTGCTCTCCGGCTAGGAGGTGGTGCTGGAGGCGCACCTCGTTGGGACGGTGGAGGCGTCGGTTGTGGAAGCTCATGAATCCGCGGAGCAGCCTGTGGAGGAGGCGGCGGCGGAGGAAGAGCTGCCTTCCGCTGAGTCTCCTGGTAAGCAGGTTCAGGGGCTGCTGCAGATGCAGCTTGCTGTTCTTGAATGTACTCGGCAATAAAGTCTTGGTTGTCTCGAATCTGGTCGTCCGTGATTCCCATATCTCGTAAATCGCCACCCCAAGTTTCTCTCCAGTTGGGGTCGAGAGCATCTAACTTGGCATACTCAGATACCTTCGGTGGACTGATACTCCCAGAGGAATACGACGGCTTGTGTTGCGAGAGCGAAGGTGGGATATATGTTCGGGGAGATTCAGGGGGTGTTGGCTGGCTGGGCACGGGGGCAGACTGGGCCGAAGTATGCCTATGGCCACCAAATATACCTCCCAATATGCCGTGCTTTTGAGGCGCTGGCGCACTGCCTCCGAAAGGGTTTAACTTGGTTGCTTTGCTTGCATGCTTCTCGCGGTCTACCATTTGCTTTAGGAACTTAACGGCCTCCTTCTCTTCGGAAAATGAGAAACCCGCCAAGCAACCCTCAATTTCAAAGCTGTGAAAGAAAACACGATCCTGGTTGTAAGACCAATTTTCATATATCTCCTGATCCCATATAACCCCTCGCGTCGAAGGCTGCGGAAAGTTAGCGCCTGTATTGTGAGGAGGCAGACATGCATACCGAAACATCAACCAACTTCAACCAAAACGTGTTCCCGATCAGGTCGTTTGCCAGAACCACTGCACCCTGTAATCCAGTATATGTCCATTTCGAAGTATTTGGGTATGCAATGTATAGCCTGACCATAGCAGCCGCTAGAATCTTGTTCTGCGCCTTTGGAACGACACGGCGAATAATCGCCTTCTCCTCGGCTGTGACACCCTCCGGCATCTTGTCTGCTGCTGGAAAGCAATCTGAAGGTAGCTCTACTGAGTGCGTGTCATCGAGGAGGCCAACTGGAAAATGCTGGCGATGTGATTGCTGATGTGAGGCCTGGAGGTCCTAATCGTGCAGTCAGTACCAAGGCACCAATTGAGAGCCCAAGCTTGATTACCACAGGATAACTATAGCTAAGGCGGGCAAGGATAAATGCAGTGGAATGGCTTCAAAAGCGAAATTGGGGAGGTTGACTTACTCAGCGTTGCGCTATCTTGTAGTTGGAGGTGAGGTTGATAGGCGTCCCAACGATGGTATCGGGGACGAACGTACCTACGTTGTGTGGCTTGCCCAAGCCTCATTACACCCATTACAACGCGTCAGCCACAACGCAGCGCCAAGACCTATGAGTCGCAAGGCTGTTAGTTAGCCTTGCCTCAAACTTATGGAATTTATCTCCCCACTACAACTATCGCGGATCATCGAACCACAAGGAAGCAATCCGGATGCTCACTCTGATTAAAGTGCCTGGCAAGAGAAAGCGCAAGCAGCACAGTGATAATGCAGATGGCGAAACCAAGGTAAGCATCGACAAGCTAGATAATGCTACACCCACATCCTCCATGACATTTTGTGAGCGTCAATACTAACTGCACCAAAGCCACCTCGGCCTAAAGGTCGGCCTCGAAAAGAAACGAAAAAGAAAGTAAAGACATCGGCGTCCGTATCAGAAAGGTCGGGCGCGACGCCCGACCAATCATCGCGGGATAATCTCACGGCGAATCGGTCGATGACCTCTCTCGAGAGACTACCCACAGAGCTCCTCGAGAAGATATTCCTTGTGTCGTTAAACTTCAATCTACCAAGATCAAGTCCCATAATAGGGATTAAACTGTCTAATCAGTACATATATACTACAACAACTGTCGCAATATTTGAACCGACATGGAGATACAATTATGGGCGACTGTACGAGCATGAAGGAACTGCGGGTTCTCTTGAAGGGGAGGATGTACCGGGAGACCCTGAATTACAGGTCCGTAGATGAAACCTGCTCTTATTTTCTAAGGCTAACAAAATATAGAGCTCCCTGCTTCGGTGCCAGTGGGCAACGGTGTTCATGATACGGCAAGCTGAGAAGGCATGGCTTTTGGCGGCACCCCAAAAGCCAGTGAAACAGGAAGTTAAGGGCGTGACCCAAGCAAGAAGTCATTCGCCGCCTTCTGATTCCGAGCAATCCACCCATACAGAAACTTATACGCCCATTGGAACAATTCCTAGTGATCCTGAGCATGTAGACTTTGATGGGCAGTATGCCGAGTTTTTGCAGCTCACGCATCCCGAGGCTGCAAGAGAGGAAGGCATGACTACGAGACCATCGTTTAGATGGAAAACATCTCTCAAGATCCACCCCCGGACCGAGATGCCAGAGAGTCTTTTACGGGGCCCCTGGACTCCTGATATGGTCATGTACCTGTTTTGGTTGACTCGAGCCGGGGCTAGGATTGATTATTCGGCGTCCACCAATGGAGAGGTAAGAGTTATTTCACCATTTAGTCTACCGTATGTTTTACTGACATAATTTCCAGGTTGCGCGGCAAGGCCTTGATCAAGCTGTACTTGATGGCAATCTGCAAATTTTATACCTGCTCCATTGTCTTGGGATCGAGACAACTGTCCACGAGGACATTTTAGAATCAGCTGTGCGGACTTGTTCTGGTAACAATGCTGTGATGTACCGAGTCTTTCGAATTCTCGCAAGCAAATTCCCAGGCGAAAGTTCCATGTGGAACAAATGGCTCGATGATATCTTAGATTTCGCCGAACAACTAGGCCAGAACAGAGATGAGAAACGACAGCAGAGAGTATGGTGGGAAGGGTTTGTTTCATTTTTGAACGAGCCCGAACTAAAACTCTAGAGGAAACGAATTATACAATAGAGTAATAATAAATAATAAGACTTCAAATCCCGTTCTTATTGGTGAAGTTAGGCCCATTCTTGGCCAAATCAGTTGTGTCATGTGACGTGCTGTATTTACCTCTACTAAATTGACGTCGCGAAATGTCCGATAACGATGACAACTGCTATATCGAAACGCGGAAGCAGGAATTGATTCATATTACCGGGCTGTCATATCTGCCATGCGGGCTAGGCTGCCTGTCCCTGTCCCCTCGTCGAGTCTATTGAGATTTCTGCAATTCCAATCAGAGGGGCGCTGTTTCTTCAGCGCAAACTCGCAAGGCTTCGACTTTGACCATGGATCACCGCCAGGGCAGCAACTTCACACGGCGCAAAGCCTAAGCACGCCGAAGCCATCGTCCTCACATTTATGGGCGCCCATACCGACACCTGCCACCTGTGAAGCAAGCCTTCTCAACCTCGACTTCCTCCTCCCTCGGTTTGCGTTGCCACCCGCGATACGACCTAGTCTTAGCACGCCCCGACCTCTCGCCAAGATCGTAAGGAGAAGCGCAAGGCAATCGATAGGAGGACATAGATCTGCTTCGGAGAGCCACAGCGCCGACTGGCTCAGGCGAGCCTTTGGCAGGAAAACAAACCGACGTCGACCTCTCAAGGGAGTTGACGGTCCATACGGCGATGAAGGGGCTGAAGCCACGGCGTATGCCCTCGGGCGCACAATGTCTGCAAAGGCAGCAAACGAGCAAAAGCTGCGCTGCACCGAGTTTGACGAGAACGGCAACGTCGTCTTAGTTAATGGGGAGTTCAAGAAGAGTGAGCTTATCGCCAAAGTACGTCACCCACCCCGAAATACTCTTGGGACAAACGACTAACAAAGCTATTAGTACGGACTGTTGCCTCGCGATCTTCGAAAAATCGATTCGTCTCTGCTACCACATATCCTTGTGCGGCCGTCTGCTATCCTAATAAATCTCCTCCACCTTCGCTGCCTTATCAAGGCCAATCGAGTGCTTGTCTTCGACACATATGGCTCGACAGACTCATACACACAGTCTGTATTTATGTACGACCTTGAAGGAAAACTGCGACAGAAGCAGAACTCGCCCTCCGCCGGCGGACTTCCTTACGAGTTCCGTGCCCTCGAAGCAGTCCTCATATCCGTGACTTCTGGGCTCGAGGGAGAATTCGAAACAGTACGCGGGCCGGTTGTACGCGTCCTCCGGGAGTTAGAAGAAGATATCGACCGTGATAAGCTGCGGCACCTGCTTATTTATTCTAAGAAGCTCGGTACCTTCGAGCAGAAGGCCAAGCTTGTCAGAGACGCTATCGACGAGCTTCTAGAAGCTGACGACGATCTGGCTTCCATGTACTTGACTGAAAAGACGCATGATTTACTCAGAGGGGAAGATGATCATACGGAGGTTGAAATGCTACTCGAATCTTACCACAAGGTGTGCGATGAGATTGTGCAGGCGTCTGGCAATTTAGTCTCCAATATTAGGAACACCGAGGAGATGTGAGTATTGTTCCAGTTCCTTTTAACAATAACCCGCTAATAATAAACAGTGTCAAAGCCATCCTGGATGCCAACCGGAACGCGCTCATGCTTCTCGACCTGAAATTCTCTATCGGTACACTCGGTATCGGATCTGGGGCCTTTGTAGCCGCATTATACGGCATGAACTTGAAGAACTTCATCGAAGAATCTAACTTTGGGTTCCTCGGAATCTCTGGCTTTTCAGCCGTTTTCGCTGCTCTTGTGTGCGGCTACGGACTGACGAAATTGAGAAAGGTACAGAGAGTAAGTATGTGGGGTGAGGCGGGCAAGAGGGGCGCAAGGGGCAGCTGGAGAGCAATCGATGAAGAAACTGGAGCTGGCTTGTTGGAGCGCAGCAGGCGCGCAAGGCTATTGAAAGAGGAGAAAGGAGGCTCCCTGCGGGAGGTCGTCGGAAATGTGAAACCTTTACCACCTACAGTCATATCGAAGACTTCTAAGGTATAGAGGGCGAGACAATGCGGCTACAAATTATGCATGGGTCGGCGCTAAGGTTGTTACTATGTATAAACAGACTCTACTACGGGCGTTTGCTAGAGCGGGAAATCATCTCTATTTGGATATGTTGAAGTGCCAGTCACGGCGCGTTTGGGGCCTTCGAATACCACCACTCCTGTAAAAACATATTAGAGTTATATTACCTTGGAAATATCAGATAATAACCAGTCTTTTAATTGTCCGATCTCTTCGTCATCGAGTGCGTTATTTCCATATAAGGAAATCATATACAACTCAAGAACAAGATATTTTGCTTTATTGGCAAATCATTTTCGGAATTAACTGCCGACACAGTACCATACTTATCCATGGGACTTTCTTCTATCAAAAGTTTGGACAGGCACGGAATGACATCACCCACCACAAATTGAGCCACTCACCAGCCACCTGCGAGTAATTGAAACACCCCTGTACTAAGTCAGGGGTCCTTGCCGAGAACAGACGACGTCACACTTTACTCTTGTCAGTTCTAGACTGTGCCAGACGCCACACTTTGCCCAAATTGTTGTGGGTCACGGGAATAAAATGCACACTTTTAACTACATTGACGTCATCACGGTGGGATGCTCATGCCGAAAGAGAAGTAATCTTGGATTATCACTACACCACGTTTCCCCAGAGAGCTTCACATAGGGTCTGATATCCACTCAGTGCCTGGGATGCGTTCAAATGAGGAAGTACTTAAGTGGACGGTCGCCACTGTCGAAAATTTAGATTTTCTCTTTCCATATCAACATCGCAAAATCATATAAGTAAACGAACATCAGTTCAGCCTCAACAAACATCCAAACACACAAATCAATACCAACCAACCTCCAACAAACAACCAAAACAAATCATACAAAATGGGTGCCGTCGTATCTTGCGTAAGTCAAACTCGTACTTTACAGTTCTATGAAATCGCGATCTAACATATTCAACAGATCACTGGAATGTTCCGCGCTATCGGCGCCGGTCTCATGGCCATCGTTAACGGAATCGGAGCCATCCTCCAGGGCATCATCGGAGCCATCGTCTCCTTCTTCGACGTCCTGATCTCATGCCTCACCTGCGGACGCGGTGGCGGCAGGAGGAGGGCACGCGGACGGCACACAACAAGTGCGATATAGGTCGCAAAGACAAGACAACGATCATGACCTTTTAAAGTAACATGAACGCCACCATGGAAAAGTAACATCAATCAACCGTGGTGGAGAGCGTTGAGAAGCAGACCTAATATCGGCGAGGAATGGAGGGAGCGGAGTCAAGGACAGGGATCACATTAGTATCTGCGCATTGTTTCAGATACCCGACTTTTGTAGCTACGGCTTGGTCATTATTATAGATATCACGGCATTGAAATGAACTTTTTTAACAGCTATTTATTATTCTGATAACTTACTTGTGAGAGCGCGTCTATTTACGATTTACTCTTATCTTAGTATGCCATCAAGTGAGACATTCTGAGACGTGGGGCTGTGGACCCAAACTAAAGACAAGCTTCTATGTCATATACTGTGGCCGATACCTCAAAATACGCACGGTTCACAGCATTGTGGTTTTAATAGAGAGAGTAGGCAAAAAGTAGGCAGAAAGTTGGTTTGATTCGATATTACATGCTATAGAGTAACCCTAGCCTGTCCGTCCCATACCTCCGTCGAATGTGTTCCCGTATTCGCCCTTACAGCTATTATAACATTTTCATCGTGACCCAAAGTCGTGAAATAGGCCGTTTCCGGTACTCCCAATGATGATTTGAAGCAGTCACTTTACTTCTTGTTCAGCTCAGCGGCTCTCTTCGCCCTGTCTTCCTTCGTGCCCTCTTGTTGGACATTGAACTCTTTTGGGACAGCTGGTCCTGGGTTTGCTTGGTGATCCCTGAGCTGAACCTTATCTCCCTGAGGCTCGGAGTCGTTGTGGGCGGGGTGGCTGCTCGCTGTCGAGTCTGTGTTGGAGCTAGGTTCTTTGGCAATCTGCTCGGTGATGGAACCAGCGGGGTGGTTATCGTATTCGTCGGTTCCGGCAGGCATTGTGGATGGGTGTTTTTGAAGGTTGGTAGGTTGGTTGGTTGACTTTTCAGCGGAAGATCTGATATTAAATGGTGGCTGTAGTAGTAGTAGATGATTCAGAGAATATGTAGATAGCAAACCTGAACTCCATCGCTGACGTTCTTATATACCCTTTGTACCTGTGTGACAAGAGTGATGACGTCGTCATCCACGCCTCAAACTTGCGTGT
Organism: Pseudogymnoascus sp. VKM F-4513 (FW-928); assembly: GCA_000750755.1. NCBI lineage: Eukaryota > Fungi > Ascomycota > Leotiomycetes > Thelebolales > Thelebolaceae > Pseudogymnoascus > Pseudogymnoascus sp. VKM F-4513 (FW-928). Next base: position 7,627 of record JPJW01002286.1, read on the forward strand.
CGTAGATTGAACGACGCGCTAAAAACACCATCACGTGACCACCCGTATCACTGTGCTGTGACGCGACTAAACCAAAGCCCATGCCCCGCGATTACGTCCAACGAATTGAAAATCAGGGTTCCCAAGGAGTAATGCTCGACTATCTGCGGATCTATAGAGGCCCACAATGAGCTTCGAAGATGCCCTCCGAGAACGATGACCAACAACAGCCAGTGAAGCTGTCACTACCGCTGGTATGTGTAATAGACCAGCTTACCCCGTCACCGCTGACCATTATTTAGGAGTACCAGCAGGAGATATTTAATGAACTCCGCACCGAGGATGAGCTCCTCATATTGGCTCGGGGCTGCGGCCTTCTACGAATACTGACGAATCTCCTACACTCTTACGACGCAGCCGGGAATAACCTCGTACTCATTGTCGGGGCAGAAGATCGCGAGAATGGGTGGATTGGAGAGGCACTGGCTGAACATGCAGCTATCAGCAACTCTTCTAAAGCTCGAGGCCTCAGTGTCGTCAATACAGACCTCATGAGCGTTGGCACCAGGGAGAGGATGTATGCGAACGGTGGCATATTCAGCATCACATCGCGGATCCTTGTCGTGGATTTATTGACGAGCCTGCTGGCGCCTGACACTATTACGGGTATCATTGTGCTGCATGCCGATCGAGTTGTTGCGACATCCACTGAGGCTTTTATTCTTCGAATATACAGGCAACAGAACAAAGATGGGTTCCTCAAGGCATTCTCCGATAACCCGGAGGCATTCACCATGGGCTTTAATCCCCTCGCAACAATGATGAGAAACCTTTTTCTCAGGAATGTCTCCTTTTGGCCACGCTATCAGGCCACAATACAAAGATCCCTTCAAGGCAAGAAGAAAGCTGAAGTTATCGAACTAGAAGTACCGATGACAGACGCCATGCGAGATATCCAAAACGCCATCATGGAATGTGTGGAAGCCAGCATTGGGGAACTCAAGAAAGGAAACTCGGGGCTTGCAATGGAAGACTGGAATGTTGACCGGGCAATTCATAAGGCGTTCGATGCGATGGTTAGGCGGCAGCTCGATCCAGTGTGGCATCGTGTTAGCTGGAAGACAAAGCAGATAGTCAGCGATTTGACTGTCCTTCGTGGACTGTTAGATGCCTTACTGACCTACGATGCCGTCTCGTTTCTTCGCTACTTAGATACTGTTGTGGCCGTCCACTCGCCGCCTCCTGGTTCTACGAGACAAAATGTATCACCTTGGCTTTTCTTAGATGCCGCGCACACGATTTTCGATACAGCCAAGCGACGAGTCTACACCGGCAAGTTAGACGGTAAAGGGACCGCAGCTGGGAATTTGGATGGATCCCTTCGTCCAGTTTTAGAGGAACAGCCAAAATGGGGACAACTGGCTGAAATCTTGGAAGAAATCGATCGAGACTTATACTTCAATCCACAGATACGGGATGACTCGAATGGTACAATTTTGATCATGTGCGCGGATACACAGACATCTCGCCAGCTAAAGGAATACCTACAGAGTATGCACGTTCAAACTGGAGACCATGCCGAAGACGATGACTCTGAGCCGAAACCATCAGCAGCACACATGATGCGGAGCAAGCTAAGAGACTATCTCAGGTGGAAACCGGAATTCGCAAAAATAAGCTCATCTCTATTTGGAGAGAACCAAAAATCCTTAAGTGATGCTGCCAGCGGCAGAGGCTCAAGCGGCTTTCGGGGAAAACCGCCTCCGAACAAGAGAAGACGAGTTAGAGGAGGTGGAAGTAATATATCTACGTCTCATCGCGGGGCCGATGGCAATGTTCTAGCAGGAGAGGATAAGCCTTCACAAGTTGCAACATTGCTGTCGGAAATCCGCCCAACAGATGCCGAGTCGATGCAAAAGCCTGAGCCCATCGTGGATCCACTTGATGTCACAGAAGACTTTTTTGAGCTATTTGATATGGATGAACTGATTGTCGTTCACGCGTACGATGGCGACATGGATGAGCACCTACTAGAAGAAGTCAAACCTCGATATATTATCATGTACGAGCCCGAGCCAACTTTTATCCGCCGCGTCGAGGTCTACCGCAGCTCGCACAATGACCGCAATATCAGATCATATTACATGTGTTACGGCGGTTCTGTCGAGGAGCAAAGATTCCTCTCCGCGATTCGCAGAGAAAAGGATGCGTTTACACGCCTTATCAAGGAGAAGGCCAATATGTCACTCGTTATGACAACCGACGCCCATGGGATTGAAGATCAAGAAGACGTGTTTCTTCGGACTATTAACACTCGTATTGCGGGTGGTGGACGACTCGCAGCTACAGCCACTCCGCCGCGAGTTGTCGTCGATGTCCGTGAAGTTCGATCTTCCTTGCCTTCGCTCCTTCATGGCCGAAATATGGTCATTGTGCCTTGTATGCTCACTGTAGGTGACTACATTCTGTCACCGGATATATGTGTCGAGCGCAAGAGCATCAAGGATTTGATCTCCTCGTTTAAAGATGGGCGTCTCTATACTCAGGCGGAAACGATGCTCCAGCACTACAAATCGCCTATGCTGCTCATAGAGTTCGACCATAACAAGTCCTTCATGCTCGAGCCGATGGGCGATATCCAAGGCCAATCGTCGTCGACCATGGCAGCCAGTTCTTCATCGGATCTTCAGTCCAAGATTGTCCTCCTTACCCTCGCCTTTCCGCGCCTGCGCATCATCTGGTCCAGTAGCCCCTACCAAACGGCCGAGATCTTTGAGAGCTTAAAGACACAGCAGGCAGAGCCAGATCCGATTGCTGCCGTCAGGGTAGGGTTGGATAAGGATATGAATGCTGAGGACCAAGTCTTCAATCGCGAGCCGCAAGATATGTTGAGGGCAGTACCGGGGGTCACAAGCAAGAATCTGAAGAATCTGGTGCTGAAGGCAGGGAGTGTCCTTGAAGTGTCTAACATGAGCGAAGCTCAGCTAGCGCCTATGGTAGGAAAGGAGGCAGGGAAGAAGATTCATAGATTTTTCAACGCGAATGTGTTGGATGGATAGATAATGACTTAGATTCGAACATATCATATGGCCATGGCCTCCGATACCGCAATATTACAACGTATGCATACATAAATATCCCTTAGAACATATACCAAGCTTGGAAATATTGCATTTCTTGCCAGTTATAGCCCTGTTTCTGTGAAAACCAAAAGATAACTATTCGCGTGACGCGGAGTTTTGGAGATAATCTATAAGCCTTGTCTAGCCGACCATCGTTGGAGAATAAACACGCGCGGAACACCTCCGCGACAGCATTTGGGGTAAGTTTCAACCCCAACAAGCCATATTATAGGATAATTCAGACATGGAGAACAGTATCTGATGTGAGATTACAACTAGAACGGTACAAAAACGCGTCGTCTTGTCTTCGGCATTGGAGCGTGGCTAGCCCCTCAGTGCTGAGTATTTCCAGGAACCCCTCTTCTTCCAGAGCTACCCGAGTAGTGATTCACTCATCCCGAGCGATTAATTTCTCGCATTATAACTTCTTCTACTTCTTATTATACCCTTTTGTGATAATATTAAACCTCAAATCATATCATAATGTCTACCAAGTCCATCCGCCGCATCACCCTCTTCAAGATCCCAACGGAAGAGGGTCAAGAAAAGCTCCTTGCGCAATACCGCATCCTGCGTCAAGAAGCACTCAAGGTATGATAATGCCGCTATCCATCCTCACTGCCCATTTTACTGGACTAACAAAACCTATAGGACGGTGCGCCATACATCCTCGACGTCCACGCCGGCAAGGCTTTCCCCGACCAGCGTGCCCAGGGCTTCACTCTGGCCGTCGCTACGGTCTTCAAGAACAAGGAGGATATGGTTTACTACGACACTGAGTGCAAAGCGCATGCGGATCTCAAGGTAGTGGCCAACACGGTGCACCAAGGCGTCATGATGGTGTATTTCGAGAGCATCTTTGAGTAAATGGGCGGTGCGGATTGAAGGCTGGAAGGACGGGGCTGTTGGGGAAAGGAACCTCTTGTCTGGTACGGGGTTAGTGTAGATATGACTATAGAGCACAGAATCAATTAATGGTTTTCTCCCATTTCGTGCCCACATCTTCGCATCTCAAGATTTATCGTGGTTTTTAAAGGAATAGCCGTAGTAGAGTGCCTTTGTGAGTAAATACATACCCCATGATTTACCTGATGGGAGTTGGAGATGTACCCTGGTACCCCGCATGCGGAATTAAAAGCACCATTCCGCGCTTTTCCGCCATCCCGTCATCGAATGGCTATGCCGCGCTAACCCCGCGACCCTCCCGAGCCCCAAGCCAAGGGTCCATTGATGGGGAAGGCTACAGTATGATAATAGTAATATTTCCCTTCAAATAACCTGTAACTTTATCCAAAATCGACTATTTTGATAATAATACTGCTATCTGTCGATATAACTTTTGATTTTTGAAGAGAGCCTCACTGGAACACATACAGATTGCGTTGGAGAGACATAACTAAGCCATTTGACAGCGCAGATCTCCCGTCAGGTCTTCAATATGCCGGTCACTGCATTTAAGGTGGAGGAAAAATACTCATATCAGAATGGATTTGGTTCATACCATGAGTAAGTCGCCATTTTATCAGGGTATCGAATCCCAAATAAACTAACTGGATACAGATCAGAAGCCATCGAAGGAGCATTGCCTGTAGCTGCGAACTCACCACAGAAGCCGCCGTACGGCCTATACGCAGAGAAGCTTTCCGGCACAGCTTTCACTGCACCCCGACACGAAAATCTCCAATCATGGCTGTACCGAATCCTTCCCGCAGCATCACACAGCGACTTCACCGCATACAATGGTGCAGTTGACACCACTTCCCAGTCCCCGCTTCAAAATATTCCCAACCAGCTCCGCTGGAACCCTTTCGACATGGACGAGTCAAAAGACTGGGTGCACTCCCTTAAGCATCTCGGTGGCGCCGGTTCTCCATCCATGAAGTCCGGCCTGGGCATTCTTATCTTCGCCGCGGGCAAGGACATGGGCAACGAAGCCTTCTACTCCGCCGACGGTGACTTCCTCATCGTCCTCCAACACGGCGTCCTCGATATCCAAACCGAGCTCGGCCGCATCCTCGCCCGCCCCAACGAAATTGTCGTCATCCCCCGTGGTGTCCGTTACCGCGTCACCCTCCCCTCCGGCCCCGTCCGCGGCTACATTCTCGAGCTATACCAGGGCCACTTCCAGCTCCCAGAGCTCGGTCCAATCGGGTCCAACGGGCTCGCCAACGCGCGCGACTTCCAAGCCCCCGTTGCCGACTTCCAGGAGGATACCTCCAGCGCCTGGACTATATACTCCAAGTTTGATGGAAACCTCTTCACTGCCTCGCAGAACCATACACCTTTCGACATCGTCGCATGGCACGGAACATACTACCCCTACAAATACGACTTGGGGCGCTTCAACACCATCGGAAGCACCAGCTTCGACCACCCCGACCCGAGTATCTTCACGGTTCTTACCGGCCCATCTGACCACGTTGGCACGGCTATTGCTGATTTTGTCATCTTCCCCCCTCGCTGGCTGGTGCAGGAGGATACTTTCCGCCCTCCCTGGTACCACCGCAACACCATGTCCGAGTTCATGGGTCTGATTACGGGGGACTACGATGCCAAGGAGGGAGGGGGGTTTAGGCCTGCGGGCGCGAGTTTGCATAATGTGATGAGTGCGCATGGGCCTGATGCGGCGACACATGAGAAAGCTAGTGGTGCGGCGCTGGCGCCCATGAAGGTCGGAGAGGGGAGCATGGCTTTCATGTTTGAGAGTAGTCTGATGATTGGGGTGTCGGAATGGGGGCTGAGGGAGTGTAAGAAAGTGCAGCCGGACTATAACGAAAAGTCGTGGGAGGCGCTGAAGGTGAATTTCAAGAGGCCGGAGGGGAAGTAGGGGGTGTATTCTAGTTATCCTCGCTCTTTAGCTTTTGAGCCTTTTAGTCTTGACTATTGTAAGAAATGGATATTCGTTACTTTTATTTACATACTGTGTACTATCTCTATTTACGTTTCATGCTTCGGCTTGTTGTTGACTATCTCGAGCTGACGGCTTCAACTCTCCTCCACTTTCAATTGTGGTTCTCAGAGCGAGCGGAGCGCGTCCGCACCTTATCCCACCTCCCTCATCCCTCCATGTATGATGCATATAAACCATCCCAGTTTCATCACTCTCATTCAGACACTTCAAGTATAATTTGCGTATATATGTATAATCTTATATCTACAGGAAACCCCCTCAGCCCAGAAACTGCACATCTTCTCACGCCTGCACCCCAGTAACCTCAAACCCTTCAATCGCCGTCTTCAACGTCTCTATCCTCCTCGGCACAAAATACGCCTTATACCTCTCCGGCATCGCCACCAAGCTCGTCGGATCCGAATTCCCCGTCAAAGGATGCGCATCCACTCCATCCGCACTCCGGATCTCAAACGCATTCAACATGCGCATAAACACCAAATAGAGCTCGCGATTCGCTAGCAGCGAGCCGGCGCACATGCGGTAACCCATGCCGTAGGTGAACATTGGCGCGTCGGGCTGCTCGAGCCAGCGCTCGGGGCGGAATACGGACGGGTCGGTCCACACGGCGGAATCCATGTTGCAGGCCCATGCGTTGAGGAAGTATACTGTGCCAGCGGGTATAATTATGCCGTTGTAGGGCACATCTTTGATGGAGACGCGGGGGAGGGCTAGACGAAGGACAGTAAAGTAGCTGGGGCGTGTTAGTAACTGAATGTGCAGGGAAAGGGGTTAAGTTACCGAAGGCATTCTCGGACGAGGGCAACGACGTAGCGGCATTTTTGGTCATCTTGGGCATCGCAGAGGGGTTCTTCGGGGGAGTAGAACTCGGCGATTTCGGCCCATGCTTTCTTTTGGATGTCGGGACGCTGGGCGAGGAGAGCGACGCTCCATTGCAGGAGAGTTGTGACGGTGTCCAGACCGCCGGAAAGCATAGTGAGGCTGATTGACGTGAGTTCGGCATCATTGAGTTGGGTCTCCTTGTCGAGGATAACGTTGGCTTGGATGCATGGCTTGTGTGTCCCCTTCTCCATGCGGTCTTCAAGGCCCTTATTCAGGCCTTTTAAGTATACGTCACGACGACTTCTCATCTCGCGCGCCTTCTTAGAGCCAAAGTTGAACGGGTTCAGGCGTAGAAGGGGTATGAAATCCTGGAGATTACCGGTTGTGCTGCGGAACCTGCTAACTTCTTCCTCAACATGTGTGATCTCCTTAAAGAGCGCATCGTTCTGGCTGCCCATGCGGACACCCCAGTTCAGGGTCAAGGCGAGACTGAGGCTCAGACGTTGAATACAAGGTAAGGGATCAACCCCGACTGTTCCCTCTTTGCCATATGTGAGTAACTCGGACACGAAGTCTTTGGTTTCGGTGTCTAAGTGTGGGATATAGGTTTGTACGGAAGGGCGGTTGAGGGCAGATGCAGCTCCTTTTCGACGGCGCTTCAATGAATCGCTATAAGGGGATGTCCCAATGGTAGTTCCAGCAGTATTGGAAAGAACCTAGTAGCCGATTTAATATCAGGCCGTTTAAATTTCGCACGATTGAGGCCTCTCAACATTACCTTGTGGAATGTATAAAATTCGGGTCTCGAGCTCAAGGCCTGGGCGTGCTGGCCAAACAAAACCTTGGCAGAAGCAGCAGAGTTGACAACGACAACAGGAATATTCCCAAGCTGGATCTGGTAAACCGCTCCGTATGTCTTTGCCCACTCTCTGTATTTCTCAGCCGCATTCACGCGGATCTGGCCAATGTTTCCTATCAGAGGAATTCCGGAAGGCCCTTTCATTCCAGGAATGCGCGCCTGTCGGCGCACAAACTCGTTTATAATGACATATGAAATGGGAACAAAAATGACGAGAATCGCAATGAATTGAAGAGGGCTCTCTTGAGCAGCGCCCAAGGTGGCTGAGATGATGCTTCCTATCGCCATCTTGCCGTCAGATTATGAGCTTTCCCAAAGCGTTCCCGGGCCTACAGTAGAGACCGCAGTGAGGGAGACAATTGTCCTTAATATATGAAGATATTATCCAAACGTTTGAGAAGCACGGAAAGCTCCCTTTGATACTGTAAGAGCTCCAAACCATGACCTACAAAAGCCACTTTGAAGTGTGGCTCCGTGGAGCTTCACCGGAACAGGTTCCGCGACTGCATAACGCCTCTGCTGCGCCATTACTGATCGACCTTTGAACACCTCCGCGCTTAAATTTGAAGAAAGAAGCAGGTCAGGGTAAGCTGCCAAATAATGCCGTGGGGAAGTGGAGCATACCCCCCGCCGGAACGGGTTCCGCGGCTGTATATCGCCTCCTCCACTTTCACCACTGTGGGCTTTCCTTGGAACATCACCTTCTTTGTAATCAAGAAGCGATCATTAGGAATACTCGTGCCAATAGACCCTATTTCATCTCGAAACTCATTAGATTGATAATTGGAAGGCTGAGACACCCGGGTTGCATTAGCGAGCGTACAACAGTCGTTACCCTAACTTTCAAAGGTGCGGGGCAGGTGAACGTTCTGGCATCAGTCGATGGAATAGCTCCCGAATATTGCAATCGCGGCAAAACAGTACGGTACATAACTCGTTTGTCATCTAACGAATTTTAAATTTCCGTAACTCCTCTCATCCTACTCATTATGGCGGGCAAGGGCTCTGTATTTCTCCTTGGTCCAGGTTTCATTGGACTGGGGGTCCTGAAAGAGCTCCTCAGCGAAGGGTACCAGGTCACAGTCCTAGTCCGAAAGGAAGAAGCAAGGGCAGGTCTTGAGAAGCTTGGCACCAAAACTATTCTAGGATCACTGGATGATGGCGAGATAATCCGGAGTGCCGCTGCTGCTGCCGACATCATCATACACACTGCGACGGCTGACCACCTGCCTTCGGCCGTTTCTATCCTCGAGGGCGTCGATGATCGCGCCAAAGCTGGGAAGAGCTCTATTTACATCCATACCAGTGGCTGCAGCGTCATCACCGACACCTCCAACGGCGCATATGCCAGTGACAAGATCTACGAAGATGACAAACCCGAAACGATTGACAGCGTGGCTGATGATGCTCCTCATCGCACCATTGACTTGGCCATCCTGAAGCGCCGCGCCGCATTGGGAGCCAAGGCTAAGGTTTCGATCATGTTTCCACCCTTGATCTACGGTCTGGGCCAGGAAAACCGACTCTCGATCCAGCTCCCGACCATGACGCGCTTCGCGATCAAGCACGGCTACGCGGGCTACGTGGGGAAGGGTAAGGCGCTGTGGCGCCACATCCACGTTGCTGATCTCGCACGGGGCTATATGACCATCCTGCACCACATGGAGTCCTCATCTGGGGAGGAGGTGCTCAAGAATCCATACTTCTTCTCCGAGAACGGGGAGGACTATTCGTGGGAGGCATGTGCGGAGATGATTGGGAAGGCACTGAAGCAAGCGGGCAAGATTGAAGACGCAACACCGAGGGAGATTCCAGAGGAGTTGTATAGTGATCTTTTCAAGGAGTGGTCCATCCCGGTCATTGGACAGAACGCAAGGAACCGCGCCAATAGATTGCGTGCGCTGGGCTGGGAACCCCGCGAGAAGTTGACATTTGATTCTTTGGTGTCTGATGAGTTGCCCCTCATCCTGGCTGAGACCGGCGAGTTTAATGGTTACGCAGCAGCTGTTGCTTCCTAGCTGTGCTGATGCCGCTCAATAGCTGATAGCACTATCAAAAATATATTCAAATGTCTATGAGTCTTTTTCTGTCTGTGTGGTAAGATTAAGCCCCGACAAACTGTATGGTGTTGGGCAACTCTGTTTGCCTTGTACACCAACTTAAAATTATTAAAGATTCCGCGCTCTGAAAATAAACAGTTGGTAGTTGAATAGTTGTTGATTATTGCTGTTATTAACTTTTAGCAATATATGCCAAGTCAAATATGCTACTGTGATAAAGGTTGCCAAGCACTGCCAGGCACAGCTGTCATGTTGAGTCGCTGTAGTCCACTCCGCCCCACCGAGTCGGCATGACATGGCCATAGTTGTGACTTGCATGCTTGATCAATTTGCAATATACAAAAGGCCCCAAAAGACACTTCTTGACATTCGATGCTATTGCCGTAGTACTAATAGGCAACATAACTCAGGGCGGCTGAGACTTACAGCACTCGTGTCTCACTTCGCTCGGGATTGATGTCAGAGACAAACCCAACCCGAGCCATTTAACATACCCTGTACGCCAACACCTGCCCGAAAGCCCTGCTTTTGCACGTACAGACAACCTCGATTTCATTCACAATGGCATCCTCACCAATAGTCCGCGCGACGATCCAGTCATGCCTCCTCTCTGCATCAAGTAACGTGCTCGCCCAAACCATCAGCGCATACCGGACCAACGTAACCTTCCCACCCTTCTCTCTCAGAAACACCACTAACAGCCCTCCAGTCACCATACACCATATCCTGGACCCCAGTCCTACACTTTATCATCTATACTGCCCTCAACTGTCCCCCCAACTTCCTGTGGCAGCAGCTCCTCGAGTACCTCTTCCCGAGTCGCACACTGCACCCCTCTTCCGCCGCCATCGCCGCCGCGTCTTCCAACGATGAAAAGGAGCTCGACTCCGAGGAAGCCACCCACTCGATTGTTGAGCCGCGCCTGAATGGCCGCAACACGCTGCTGAAGTTTCTCATCGACCAGAGCGTGGGTGGTGCGGCTAACACCATCGCGTTCATCATGATCATGGATGGGCTGCGCGGCGCGAGCTGGGATGAGGCGTGGTATCATGTTCAGTTTGAGTTTTGGCCGCTGATGGTCGCCGGTGCTAAGCTGTGGCCGTTTGTGAGTCTTATCAATTTTACCGTGCTGGAGTCGGTGGAGGCAAGGAATTTGCTGGGGAGTTTGGCAGGGATGGCATGGGGTGTGTATTTGAGTCTCGTGGCGTCGAGCCCATAGTGCTCCATGAAGCAGCAGCTTTGTTTATCCATGGGGAATTTTGTGAGATAGATGGTGTTCCATAGATATTCAATAAATGACTTCCACGTTTACCAATACGGATTCGACAATCTTGAACATCTTGTAGCAAAGTATATTTCTGGTGCATGATTTCCAGTGGCTTGACGTAAGTTGCCGAAACTGTGCAATGGATGATGGCAACAGCGCCGTTTTGTAAGCACCAGGATTGGGTTCACAATTTCCTCTGGTATTATCCTTCGAGGCTATCTATGTCCAGTCCTTGAAAGAAGGCGGAGAGAGAGGGCAACACGCAAGGCATATCTGGATTCCTTGTGCGTGAAACCGCCGTCGCCACTGGTACAAGCTGCCCAACTATCTAAAGAGACAACGGACATCTTCTTGTGGTCCTTGGACTTCGACAGGAAGGAACGATCGGAAGTCAGGAAGAACTAGTGGTGCAACGAAGATCACTCAAGGAATGAACGAACATTTCATCGTTAACGAAAGAATATGGAAACCAACAAATACCAGCGTCACAAATCAACAGTGAAGAACAATCGGTATCAATCTAATTGATGGTCTAACGGCTCTCCTATCTACAATAGTACAGTGGAAGTTGAAAACGGCATATCTATAACATTTAAAGCACAGACAAGTCGCCGAATTTCTCCTGTATATTGAATTAGCACGTGTTTTCCCGGATGCAAGACAACTGTCGGCAGCTGTTTGACGTACCTTGTAGCCTGGAACGCCCCAGCGTCCCTTGGAAACGAGCTGGGTGGTTCTCTCGTCGATATCTGGGCGGGCGGCGGCAACCTCGTCCTGAAGTAAAATGTCAGCCACCATCCATAAACACCAACGTATCCGGCACTACATACCACAGTGAGGTCCTCGAATGGGCGGGCGTCCTGGATGTTCTTGAGGGTCTTCTCCAAATCCTGGAGCTCGAGGTCGACTCTGCTCTTGGTCTCCTCGGCGTTCTTGACGGCCTGGGTCTCGAAGGTCTCGATGGCCTTGACCTGGCGAGAGACGTCGTAAGTGGCGGGCTTGAACGACTTGAAGTGGTTCTCTATGGAGTCAATGACGGCCTGGTTCTTGAGGGTCGAGCGGTAGTGGCTGAAGTCGACGGTGGATGGGGCCTCGGAAAGCTGCTGGAGCTTGCGGCGGGCATCCTCGTTGCGCTTCTTGAAGGCGTGGAGGGAGGCGACGGTCTGGCCACGGAGCCCAAGGCTCGTGGTGACTGCTTGCCAGTCAAGCTTGAGTGCTGCGCTACGCTGTTGGTGATACTGTCAGCGTGTTGTTCTCGAATAGATCTCAGGGTCAAAGAAGAAGTTGATCGGCCCCCAGCGGATGCCGCAACGCCTTCTTCCCGACCGCGAAAACTCGCTCCAATAGCTCGCTTCAATTCAATTGACTGATTGTACTTACTCCGGCTGACATTGTGAAGGTGACGCGATTGAACGATGGTGGAGTTGATGATCGTGGTGTCTCGAGGGTGCAGAACTCAATCGGCGGAAGCTAGCTCGGTTATATATTTCACGTGACTACACCCGACTTTTGTTCCGATATAACTGTTGTATACTGGGATAATCGATCAATGGGAGCAACAGAGTAAAAAAAGATTGAATGATCAGCTATAATACATGTATATGGATTTAATTATGTTTAGTTTATTGAAGTAGGATAGGCCGAGGTTACTTCAGGAGACCATAATATAATGGAATTTTGGCCTGGTCTGGTTCATACATTCACTCGGAAATCTGCACATGCTCACATACAACTTTACGACTTTACAAAATCTGTAATAGAAACGGTTTTGCATTTCATATTAATGCTTTATTGCACATTGTACAAAAGCTCGGTAGATAACAAGTCGTTAGGCGCTAAACAACTGCCCCGTCCGAACCTATATACTGAGAGCCATGATCGAGTTGACTATGTCACTGTCGTTCTCCTTCAGTGCCTTGACGGCCTTGTTGCGGGAAACGTTGGCCTGGGTCATGACAAGCTCGATATCCTTGTCCTCAAGTCCCTCGGCGTCAACCTCCTCATCATCTTCCTCCTCCTCCTTCTTCTCGTCAGCGGCCTCGACGGCCTTGCCCTTGCCGTGGTCGTGGGAGTGGTCGTGACCGGCGTGGTCGTGGCCAGCGTGGTCGTGGGAGTCAGCAGCGGCGAGCTGCTGGGCGGCAGATGCCTGTGCCTGGGAGTTGAGGTCCTCAATCTTGGCCTCACCGAAGACGCTAAGGGCAAATTGTAAGTATACATGTCGACCCCCTGGGGAAGAAGTAATTCGTAAACTTACATGTAGGTGTTGCTGTTGGGCGACTTGTAGACCTCTGGCTGGTTGATGACAAAGAGGATCTGGTGGTCCGTTAGTATCGGATGTTTTACGGCAAATATATCTGCGAGTCCGAACGGGCTTCGCAGTCTGCCAATGAAGGTTCCATGCAACGTACGTTCTTTGGGCGTCTCAGGGTAACTCTGGTGATGCCTGGGACTCTGACCAAGCCCAGTTTGGCAATCGACTTGCGGGCCTTCTTCTCATTGCGAGAGTGGACAACGGCGGTGGCGCCAGCTGGGATGGACTCTCCGGTCTCGACCTCGGAGTCGGAGTCGTCAGATGCTTCCTCCTCTGCCACAACGTTCTTGGGCACCTCCTCGTCGTTCAGTTCTTCGATGCGTGGGTTAGACATGATGGGAGCTGTAGCGACCTTGTATTAGCTGTGGTGTTCTTCTGGCTCGTTCCTGGACGAAATACGAAAATTGTGCGGGCGCCATTGCTCAATTTTGGCAGGTCGTCTCTTCATGGGATCGCAGAAAATAGCTGTGCAAAAGCGGGCATCCACATACCTTGGAGTCTTTAATGTACTGGAGCTGGAGTCAATTGATTGTTACCTCGTCGGTGTTGTCGATAGAATGTTAGGGTTCGCACGCAGTTTATCATTTCGGCTAAGCCTAAACGAGTAGGCGGGCATAATTTCTGAACATTTCGAGGTGACGGCTATGCTGTACGTACCTGACCCTTATGTATGGGACATGTACGACAAATACAGGTTACAGTGGTTAATATACAATTAAATTTGGGCTAATTTCACTTCACAATTTGGTCTCTCAAAAATAGGCACAACTCCGTTTCGTTGGGACTGAGCTCCGTATAGTCTTTGATGTCCATATGCATTTGACGCCTGCCTTCTTTGACGTAGCATACAAGGCTTCCGAATAAGCTAAGGAACCCAGCAACCCATGCAGTTCATGATCACGCTCCCCGTGCCATAAAGATCCCCTTATTTCGCAGCAGCCTTGACCTTGGCCAACGACTTCCTGACCTCGAAACGTGCCTGCTTCCTCAGTCTCAGAACCTTGAAGCGCTCGAAATCGGTGAGTGCGCGACGGCGCTCCTTCTGGGCGCGCTTCTTTGCCCATGCGCTCTCCTGCCACTTGGCCTCGATGCCAGCCTTCTCCCATGCAGCCTTGACGGTACCGGTGCGGGATCCACGGGGGAGGGTCTCCAGAACGAGAGGGGTGAGAACGAGACGGGCGAGGGCGATCGACTGGCGGGGAACGGCGGTCTTGGTGTCGGTGGATGGGCCATCAATCAGGACCTGCTGCTGTTAGTATATATGTCCCAGGTGTCTTATTTCTTTTGTGCTGGACGTACGCGCTTGTGGTCGATGATCTCGACAATAGTGGCGAGCTTTCCATCTTGGGATCCGCCATCGATGAGAACGATCCTTCCCACCTCGACTAATCTCCAGCTGGAGGCTTTGATTTCAGCGTCTCCCATTGTGTTGGCTGTCGAAGTCGAAAAGCTGGGTGCTGTTTGTTGGGTGCGGATGTCGTGAAGTCGCGATTGGATTCAATCTCGATGTGGGAAAAATTGAAGCGAGCCCTAGCCAGCTTTCCGCACCACATCAGGTTTAGGCCGCACATGACTAAGCCCGACAGGGTTAACGTTATTCCGGCAAGAACTTCTCTTCCAGCTATTTAATAAAAGCTATTTTCTCGTCAAGCTCTATCTTCACAAACATTCACCCAGTCTCTGGTTTTACAACCATTGAGCATACTATACCAATACTTTCCAAGCCGGTGGTTCAATACCTCATTCACTGTATGTTACACTCTCTTCTTTTTATCCTGCAGCTTCAGGTGATGATATAATTTGCGATTGACCTTGCGTTCGTGGGACCCTCGCCGGGGTTTCTATACGGCGCGAGAGAGAGATATACCTTTCTTACATATCCTGATTACTGAAGCTCATCAATGATTTGTTTTCTATATCATTTCTATGTACACAAACTGACTTGTGTCAGAACCTTTAGCAAACAGCCCGCGCGAACAGTTGGTGGACCTGGAATCGGACGTATCCATGACGAAGGACTCGTGGGTTCTGGGTCAGCTTGACAGTTACTCAATGGTATGTCTTTTATCTCATTTATATACCATCGCTACCCCGAGTCCAATGATTAAAAAACAAGCACTGAAAATCGTGAAACTCTTCGGAGTTTATGAACTTTTCTAACCAAGATCACTGAGCTGGACAAACAAAATATATTTCATAATATATAAACTTTACGGTGTTGAACTCGTACTAATACTGTTTCAGGATACTTCTACACAACCAATCATCGCTGTCGCTGTCCATCATCATGGCCATATAGTGAATCAGTTTGGTTGGGTTGGTGATTCATCCGAGTCATTCATCATAGTTAGCTATATTTTGAATAAAGAAACATTTACCTCAACAAGGTCTTCCCGTGAATGCTTTTGTGAATAATTAGATGCTGGCCGTGTGCCTATAAGTGAGATCTCTTGTGCTTGGGGACATGATCCTTCCTCTCTTGTGTATCTTCACCACGTACAATGCTCCTCACTGCAACGGCGCCCATCACTATCTATTTTGGCGGCTCAACGCTCAAACATATGAAAGGGACATACCATTGAGACATACCTTCACATATATCACAAGCTCATCAGGTGCTGTTCAACCTCCAAGCTATCATATTCCACCCCACACAGCAACTCTGGGAAGTGTGGTAATGAGCTACCAAAGACCTCGAGACTTCCCAGGCCAGATCAGGCCAACCCCGCAGCGCTTTCTTACCCCTCTCGGCTGGGCAGTCCGCTTCCCTGATGGCCACATAGTTTACGAAAACCGTATGGGCAGACATGGGCCCCAGACTCGGCCCGGGGATGGCTTTCCCCCTCCGAGGCAGTTCCCAGGCCGGCATCAAAGGCAGTCCCAGAGACAGTACTCAGGGCAATCGATGGGCGGTTTCCCGGGTCAGTCCCAGGGACAGTATCCAGGACAATCCTTCGGTGGTTTCCCAGGGCAGTTCTTCGGCCAGCCTCCAAGCCAGTCTTCAAGTCAGACCTCTAGCCGCTTTCCAGGCATGGTGATAACTCAGTCACCGGGTCAGCTGCCGGGTTTGACTATAATACAGCCCACAGGCACAGACCAGCCTTCACGAATATTCGTATTCCCGGATCCCAGGCAAGCCCTTAACCAAAACCCAGAAGGTGAGCCGATGCTACCAGGCCCGAAGCTCCGCCAGCGTTTTCGAACGGGTCCAGAGCGGGTGAGGTTGGCGGATCTCGGGGAGGACGAAACAGACTGCCCGATCTGTTATCGAGACTATTATACTGGTGATTCCCAAAGTGAATCGGAGGATGCGGTGATGATAGGGTGCGGACATGTGTATGGAAGGAGATGCCTGGACAAATGGATTCAGGAGAACGATACTTGTCCAACTTGTCGGGGAAAGCTGGATCTTGTTGATGATGTTCCTGGAAATCCATAGCTTTACTTCGGCACAGCTTGTTGATCCGCGTGAGTGTTATGAATATATCAGAGAAGGGGCGCTTCCAGACAGTGAGCCTGAGGAGTTGCGAGATGATTGGGCGAATGGCGACGTGAGAAAATAATGGTTAATGATCTCCACTCACCTTGTAGAATAGCAGTACGACGATTTGGTTTTGGTACTCGTTAATTTTCTTGGCAGTAGGATAGCAAAGCATAATAATAAAAGTTATGTACCATACACCATCTTCTATATCCAATAATGAACTCCTTCTCGGCGGCAGTGAGAGAAACATCCCCAAAATCGATTGTGTGAATGGCCCATATAGCTTGTGACCGGGGATAGACACATAACTCGTATAACTTGAAAGATTACAAGTTGCATATCTTCCCCAAAGCCAGTCAAACCACCCCATACCACCAAAAATGAGGCGTAAGCACCGTCACCATGAAATTTAGTTGTGTGTGCCGCAGTTGTTGCTACCCCTGCGACATGCGCTGCGGGAAGCCCGCCTCACAATCCCTGTCGCGAGACGTCAAGAGTCTCGGCGCCCCAAATCGAAACCCTCGCGAGGCCTCAACCACGCGCCACCCACTCCAAAAAATCGTAAGTGCCTGTTTCAATTGCGGGCTCGTGTAAGGTCTGGCCTGGGCCTGCTGCCAACGACCCCAAGTGGGGGGAGAAGGTCGTAGCGCTTCGACGAGTTTGTCGCCGGCAGTCAGTTTGCCTTTCCATTCTGTTTCTTTTTCTGCTTCATCTGTCTATCCTTTGAGAGGTGTATTTTTTTGCAGAGATCGCAGCGCGAGGCTCATTTTTCGATTCTTGCTTTCCATTCTTCTTTGGTTTAATTTTGTGGGATAGAGAGTTTGGGTGCTTTGCATCTTTTTCTATTCCTTTTGATTCTTAGACGCCGGTCGTCAGTACGAAGAGCAGGCGCTTGCTAGAGACGACGAAATATCCTCGGCGAAGGAGACACCACCACTTGACAGCATCGACGACAACTGGAGCCATGGCGAACAGAGTCCTCCTGGCCTTTTTGGCCTTCGACATGCTCTTCCTGCTCTCAGCGGCGCTCCTCATCGCCTTCCCCATGATAATGAAAGACCGCATGAATCGAGCGCCAACACAAGAAACAGTCGCCGAGGATCTCCTCTTAGCTCGATGTCCTCTGACCGGTTTGTCTATCCCCAATACCCACATTACCAGACCGAAGCTCACATCTGGATCTCGTAGCTGCTATGGTCAACGCCATCATCATGTTCGTGACCTTCCTGACGACCGTCCCCGCACTCCTGATGCCGACTTCGCGAATGTGGCTCAAGCTCCACGGATACCTCGTTTTCGTTTGCGCGATGGTGTCGATGGTTATTGGACTCGTGCTCTGGTTCGATACCTTGAAGACTCGCTCCAACCTCTCGGATGTGTGGGCTGCGCAGCCACAAGATGTGCAAAGCTTGCTACAACAGAAGGTGAGATAGAGATAACTACATCAGGCTTGGAATATACTGACAATAGGATTAGTTGAAGTGCTGTGGTTACTTGAGCAGCAACTCGCCACCGTTTTTCCAGGATAGCGTCTGCACGGGTCCGCTGGTTGCGGCGCAGCTTTCGGGATGTGTTGGGCCGTTCAGCACGTTGGCGAATAACTTTTTGGATTTGATTTTCACAGCTGCCTTTGGAGTTGTTGGTATGTTCTCTCACATTGCCAGGTGGTTAAACGGTCTGTTGCTAATATCTGTGTCGTTTAGGAATCGACGTTGCCTTAATCCTCTGTATCGCTATGCTTCTGAAGGACAGGAAAGAGAAGGAGAGGTATCGCCACATTGATGAGAAGTCGGGGACGGCTGGGTTCTAGATGGAGGTGTCGATGATAAGATAGCACTTCTTTTCTCCGTGGCGAAGGATATACATACAACCCCTTCGTCGACATTTTAATCGGCCGGGAAGGGATATAAATACAAGGCTCCACGGTAACCATATAAATGCGAGACTTCCCATAGATCTTAAATTTTAAAATAAAAAGAAAATCAGAAAGGCATCGCTCGAGTATCGTTCTAATAGTGATGACATTTTACAAACATGAAATCTATATGGTATATAAAATCGCTAATACATGTTCTCATAATATCCCATAAATCCCCTATTTCAAGCCCCCCAAAACACCTTTCCCCAAAGTTTTCAAAGCATTCTCATACCTCCCTGGGCTATGATCACCCAACATCCCACCTCCAAACTGCACCTCCCCAAACACCGCTTCCACATCCCTCACATACCTCAACACGGCCCTCGTTGCCGGTCTCCCCAGCCCATCCTTCCCATCAACCGTAAACGCATCTCGCCTTAGCACCGACGTCGACTCAACCTGGAACACTTCCCCAGGAGGAACAAGCTTCTCGCTCTGCATGCTCGCCCGCAGCGTCTTGAGCGTCGCCCATGCCCACTGGTCATCCTCTTCGCTGGGACCAGAGCCGTGCACGTAGTCCCCGCGATACCATTGCTCCATCAGTCCGCTAGACAGGCTGCTCCAGACGCGGGCGCGCACGCGGGATGCAGCGCCTGTTGAGTCGGCTTTGAAGGCTAGGGCGACGGCTTGGATGTCGTGGAGGATGCCGAGAGAGAGGGAAGGGACGAGGTCATTTTTGTTGACAATTGTTGTTATGAGGCCGCGAGTGAGGCGGCGCAGAGACGGTGAGAGTGTTGACGGCGGGCCGTAGGCGTATACGTGGATAGGACGGCCGGCTGGGAGAGATATTGCCTGTGGAGGCGCATCGGTGGTATTTGAAGAGGCTGTGAGAGGTAAGCCGGATTGAGGTGGCCCGGAAGTTGTTACGAATGCGTTGTGCTCCGGATCTGGTCCAGGGGTGGCCAGCATTATGGCGAGTAACGAAACCACGCCACCTCCAAGACTGTGTCCACACATCACGAGCCCATATGTTGGAAATTCTTCGAGTGCGGCTGCTATGGTAGCTAGGACGCGTGACTCGGCACCGGAAATAAGCCGGCGAGCAGAGGCATAAATTCCCTTGTGGACTCTGTAGCTTTTGTTGTGGATATGCATATCGTCGTAATCACATGTCATATCCGTCAGCACATCTTCGAAACCCAGCGTACCCCGGCACGATAATACAACGGCATGAGATTCATGGTCCAGTGATATAAAGTGCACAAGAGGTACGCTGGTCCCTGTATGACCCGCGGCATCTGTGCCACCCTGGGGATCCACAAAGGAGCTGAGTAGGATAGTTGATGATGGAAGTTGCGTGTGGGAACTGAATGAATGGTGCTCATAATGATGAGACGAATCGGGAATTGCTGAGCTGCTGGTAGGAGTAGCGGATATCCCCATAAGCCTCATGAAATTCGAGCCATAAGAAGCAGACGCAAACCGAGCGAATCGACTAATGTTCCGCACCAAATGATATCGGGGGAATAGACCTGGAACTGAGCCGTCTCTTCTCAATAGTTGCACAGATTCCTCGTCATCAAAGGCACCTTTGCTGAGATTGGCCAACACTAGGGACGTTTGCGAATTGTTCGTGTTCAGCGTATAAATACTGGGATCATACGATTTTGTGCTTCGATGATTGAACAATGGCGAAGGCTCGGGGGTTTTCGTCTGTCGTTGGTGTGATGGAGGAAGAATGTTCAAATCTTTACCAGATTGAGAACGCATCAGGTTGCTTTGGGTTCTAATGTGTGATCTCAACTGGGTTGGCGACGAAGCCCGAGAATTATCAGTCGAGTGTATCGAGTAGGTGTCTGTCTGGGATACTATTGAATCCCGGCGCCTCTCGTGCACCTCATAATAGCTTGCGCGGGAATGAGACCTTGAATGAGGTTTTGACTGGCTATATTGTGCTTGTACTTCTTCTGCCGGATGTCGAGAAGTAGCTTTCGGGACAAGTGGTGCACTTCTCGTCCGAATATTACTTGAGCCTCGATTTGGCACTGGAAGGTGTGGTGGTCTCGTTGGTTTTGATTCAGGTCGTTTGCTGGCTCCGCCAACACCAGACATCTGCCAGGGCGGATTTGTTTTCGTCGAGGACGGGCTAGTGGAAGCCTGGTTGTCTTTACCCAGTATGTTTGAAATAGTTGCCTGTGGCCCCTTCCGGAGAGCATCACGCAATGTCCCCTTCTTCTCGGCACCCTTCTTATTCGGGGTGTCAACCTTTGCTTTTTTAGCCAATGGCATTTTACTTGTCGATTCAGACGAGCGAGTGGAATAGCGACCTGGACCACTCTGGGCTTGATTCGACGATGTGGTATGTGACTGTCTTGCTCTCTTAGAATTCGCTGTGGCGGTTGGCGAATGCTCGATAAGAAGTGGTTCTGAATCTTCAGGCTTCCAGTCCATTTCTTCTGGTGCATCGGGAAGTTCTTCCACTTTTGCCTGAGTAAATGATGTATCTGGACCTTCCTTTGCTGCGACATCTGTGCCACGAATTTTGTTATGAGTGGTGCGGTAGACAACACGGTATTTAGATTGCGGATGAGAAGCATTTGGACCGTCGGCGAAGTGGTGAGCATTCTCTTCGATTACTTCGGCCCCAGGAGGTGGCAAGAGATCAAGAGGCTGGGCGCCACTAATCTCCACAGTCGTCACCTTTGTCGTAGTTGTTTCCGTGGTTATTGATACCGTGGCATCGGGAGGTAACGACTGCATAATGCGCTCCCGCAGGCGAGCCTCGGGTCCATCTCCATCGTCCTCAACCGCAAGGTCTCGTGTATTGTTCTCTTGCATCCCTTGTCCAGCATCAGCAGCAGTTATGAGCCAAGGTTCTCCCGTGTCGGCGCGACTTCCATCATTGAGAATGACAACATCCCATATGATATCTTTGTAGTGTCCATCCTGGGCTTCTTGTTCACTTGACTTCTTGCACCATTGCTGAAGGAGAGCAAGGCCAGCCACTCCCACCAATAAATCCACTACTCCTACTTTTTCACCTGGTTGTCCCGTAGCCGGATTCTGGAACTCTCTCCGCACAAGTGTGATAATGCTCGCGATGGCACGAGAGGAGTCTGTCGAGCCGAAAATCGAGTCGAGAGTTATCAAAAGGTGCTGTGACACGTTGGATGCCGCCGAAAGGCTCGCGGAGGATAGATGAAATCCAGCTGATGCCGCGAATGATATCTGTGTTATCGTCGAGTGCAGCCTTGCGATGTTCCGTTCGAGTATACCCTCGGCCTCTTGTCGGCCTACTTGACCAGTGCTCTTTTTAACAACATCCTCGCCGGCGCTGAATAGTATGCGCTCGACTACGGCGCGGCTAAGCTCCAGGCCAGTGACTGTGGTAACGCGCGCTCCATCGATGGCAAGTTTGCCCACAAGCGTCCCGAGGCGAAGGTATAGGGCCGATGACTTCGTGGCGAGACTGATGGCACTGGCTATCGGCTTCGGCAAGACACTCGAGGTGTCTTCTATTCGAGGTATATTGGCAGGTCCTGAGGCCGCCTCGTCCTCATCCTGCGTCATAGCAAAGAAAGACGTTCAAATCTGGTGGCAAACGTGAGGTAGTTTCATGCAACGTGTAGTATGTAAAGTTGAACTGTCTTTCGTGAAACAAATGATATATATTGGGAATCATGCCTAGTGGCGCTGGCCAAGAAACAATAGTATCAGCTATATAACTGTTGGGGCAAACTATGAAGGCCCACCATACACGTCAACAAGCAGAGGTGTTTGGTGGGAATGTTTAGTGAGAACTTTCCCATACCTGACGCAACGTATTGGAACTTTTGGTGGAGTATTAACGTTATGGTATAGCGCTACAGACCCCATGACATCCCGCCTTAGCATGTGAAAGCTGCTGATAACGCAGGGCGATAAGATTCATTGTCCGCTAGATGGGATGTCCACAAGGCCAAGATCACGCTGCCAGGTACGCGGAAGGCCCACGTACCATCCCACCAATGGAGCGAACCACAACAGTAAACAAGCAACTGATGGTCACTGTGGTCCAGTTTCAGTGCAGTATGTGGTGGAACTCGGTGAAATGCATCGATGAGGTATTGTAATATAAAACGGCCCTGCTAGAACTCCAATATAAAGCCTTGCCTCTACAATACAGGTATATTCTTGGGAAGAGAACAGAAACTGTACTCGTAAAGACCACCGAATAGCCTCCCAGAGTCCATTTCACGTGACTCGTATTCCCATAGCTAAAAATAAATAGGTCAGGGCGCGAGGCTGCTTGTTCGCGGCAGAGACCACTAGCATTGGCCTCAGCCCCCCCGCCAGGGTCTTTGAAGACATTCTTGTTCAATGGGATCGCCAGCAACATAAATACCCCTTTACCTCTCAATTGACTGTATGTGATCTGACTATACATTCAACATCATCGCCCGTGCTGACTTACGCTGCAGCAATCATCATCGTCGTTCGTTTCTCAACATCTGATTTCCTGAAACCCCTCACAGCCTCGATCCCCAACAAACATTTCCAAGTCCGACTTTCTGTCGGCCATTGAGACAACATGCTAGCCACGAAGAAATACGCAGGGCTCTTCTCCTCCGATCTCATCTCTCCCACAATTGCAGCATCTCTCCCCGAATCATATACCATTCGCGCACTTGAGAAGAGCGACTTCGCCCGTGGCTTCCTCGACTGCTTGCGCGTCCTGACAACGGTGGGAGATATAACGGAGGAGCAATGGAATGAGAGATACGACTGGATGAACACACAAGGAAGTGGTGGATACTTTCTCCTTGTCATCGAGGACCAGGGCAGGATAGTAGGAACCGGCGCTTTGATCGTCGAGCGGAAGTTGTAAGTTCACCCAAACTCCCGAAGATGAATACTTGCTGACTTCATCCCAGCATCCACAACCTTGGTCTCGTCGGCCACATCGAAGACATCGCCGTTGCAAAGGACCAACAGGGCAAGAAGCTCGGACTCAAGATCATCCAGGCCCTTGATTTCATCGCGGCCAAGGTGGGCTGTTACAAGAGCATTCTCGACTGCAGCGAGGCGAACGAGGGTTTCTACGTCAAGTGCGGATTCAAGCGGGCGGGTCTCGAGATGGCACACTACTACGAGGACCCAAAGAGCAAGTACGATAGAGGTTAAATAGGGCGGTGGGTTTTGGTTGGCGTTTTTGTCCAGGTCTTCCACAAGTGCTGTGGGAATTCAGGGATTTAAAACTGGCGCTTTAGAGGGTAGAGGGGGGACATATAGATAATATCGATCAATGAAAGACTTTACTTGGCATTATGCGGATCAGGGTGCAGTTCTCTTTCTGTTTGTTGGACTGTACACGGAGCAGGGAAATTCCTCGATATTGAAAACTCGCCCTCCCCTTCCTTCTCCTATCTCACGCTGTCTCCCCTGCTCCTCCTTGCTACTACTATCCCCCGCCATCCCCAGTCTGCAAAATAGAAAGTTTCGCGTGACTATAATGTCAACATCGGGATCAGTGAGCGGAATGCCATCTATCCCCTCTTGGGTGGGAATCCAAAAACACGGCATAGTAGGTATTAAGGTGCGGTGCATATTTTTTCTTGCTACAGAAATCATTATCGATGCTACATTTCTCTCGTTGATCCATCCAATCTCCGCGATGGACAGTTTTTTTCTATCTTACGTATTCCTTCTTCTTGGGCTGTCATGGACGCCCCCCCATTTGTTGGATCTTAGATCCCTCGCATTTCTCGGAGAGGCAGTTTTTTGCGCATGGCTATGTGCATATAGCACACTTCCAAAGTATCGATCAAAGACAAGGGGGTTATTTGATATCTCACCGTTTGAAATGGTAGAGTGGAATGGGGCTTGCACCCATTCTGCTCTGACCGACACTGTCATAACTCTGGAGGCAGTGAGAAACAAGCAGAGAGAGACGAGAAAATACGTTCTACTGTTACCAATTTACTGTCGTTACTTGCCTACTGTCGTCACTTGCCTACTGTCGTCACTTGCCTACTGTCGTTTCTGTCTTTCCGACATTCCGTCGTAACCTTTCGAGCGGCATCAGAACGCTGCACAAAGGAGCATATTCAAACCTGGGATTATCCCGAACGCCCTAGACGGGTGTCTACGCGGTGAGATATATTGGAATTAGCAGAGCTCATTTTTCACTCCCCAAGGCCATATCTCCTTGTGCCTGGGCGGTGGGCCAATATCTAGCTCAAAATTTGGCTCAGTAAATTAGATTGCAGCTGAGCTATAATAATAAGTTTTCTACATTATTCGTGAGCGTGCGTTTCTTATAATCGTCATAACACATGTGTAGACCGCTGATATCCCACTCCGCTATATCTGTGCAAAGGAGTAGTGCCATAACACCACGCTTTTTGGGGTATCGATGCCACGCTCAGAGTCCTCCCACAAGCCATCCCACCCAAATAAAAGCTGTGCAAGAATAGAGGCCGCCCAAATAAGAAAATATCATGTGTGAGCCGTGAGGCATTCCTTGTCTTCCCAAACCTATGCCGCCGTGGGGTAGCCCTCGCGCACCGCCCATCTGTCCATGCAGACCACGCTGTCCGAGGATAGCTGATGGATCAAGGCCTTTCTGTGGTCCGCCCTATTGCAACTAATATCACAGCATGAGCGGACCGGCCATGTTGTCTCATCGCCTGTGGCTCCTCGATCCAGTCGTCTCCCCATGTCGATGTCGATGCCTGTGACCACCCCCATCCCGGCGCGACGCCGAACTCTCTTCCACTCGTCTTTCTACCTCCTCCACCCTCGCCCTGAATGTCTTCACAATATCCTTCAACCGCGCCATCCTATCAAAATCGTCTTCCAGCTCGTCGATCTGCCTGAGTATGTTGTTGAGCCGTTGGATCTCCGCATCCGCAATTTCAATCGCGTTCCCCGCCCTATCGTACTGCTGCTGCGCGACAACCTGCGACTGCTCGGAGAGGTAATCCAGCCGCTCCGAGATCTGCTGCATCAGGCGGTCGAAATGTCGCGACAGAGACGTGAGGGAGGACGTGTTGAGGAGGAGCAGCCCCTGGGACGACGCGCGCGACGCGGCACGCGACGACGACGATCCGGCTGCATTGTTGGCGGCTTCGATCTGCGCGCGCCGCAGCACCTGGATCTCATCGGCTGTCAGGCCGAGCGAGGTGTCGGGAATCGAGTTTGCGGGCGAGGCCATGGCGGCGAGGCTGCGGCGGCCCTGGTGGTCGGGGAGACTGGCTGATGGCACACCCTCGCGGAGAGTTGTCGGGTGGCTATGAGATTCATGGTAATTGTGAATACGTGCTGCGGATCATTGCGTGAGCTCCCCTGGTGGTTGTCCGAGTCGTTATGTGATACTGCAAATGCGGATCGAGAATGAGGCGCCAAGACAGTAGTACATACAAGGGAAGCGTATAAACGCCTGGCCGCGCCAAACTGTTTCATGCACCGACTGTTGGTATCACGAGACAGGCAAATGATTGCGGTGTTTTTTCTACCAAGTATTAATCCTGCATTATGAATTTATTCAACAACGATAAATGTTGTTCAAATAGGCTCGCTGGCCCCCATTTTCTCGGCCTTGAATTAATATTCCACTCTCCACACTCTCTCATTTCTCACTTGAGAGCTTTCTCCAAAGCGGTTCAAGGCCCGAAACCGTGTAGTATTGGTCACTTAGTGGTGGGGCGGGGAATGAGAATAAAATTAAAACTACTGGTAGAATGGCTGTCATGCCATATATCGGTATTTCTTCTACCCATTTCTCAGTTATGGGCTATCCCCCGTTCTCTATGTCCACCACGATATCTCGATTGCAGGGTAGAAGTCATTGAATTGGTTATATTCGGCGCCCCCCCGTGTTCTTGTGACAGCTGAGGAATTTCCCTAGCCAAATTACTTGCGTTTCTTTTTCTGTGGACGGACTTGTTGTCCATATCAAGCCAGGGTCGTCGGACTGAGACATTCACTAGTGACAGGCCAAAGTGGGGTAATGCTCCAGATGCAGGTTGTAGTAATAAGAAAAGATAGAATGTAAATGTCTCAAAGGAGTACAGATAGATTCTGGCCTCTGGTTAAATCTCCCCTCAAATCGATTTGCACTTCGCTGATACAGTATTGTGGTCTCCTAAGTCTTGTTTTCCTACTCATCTTCATCTCCTCATTCATCTCACGACAGGAAGTGAGAAACGGCAAGAAGTGGGAGCGACGACAGCAAATCAGTGACAGCAGCACGCCCTTTTCTCGTCACCATCATCTCTTCCTTTCTCACCGCATCAAGCACCGCCTCTCGAGCAAAAAAAATTCCAGGGACCGGACCTTGAAAGCATCTAGTGTGGCAGCTCGGAGGGGGTAAATCCATTCGTCTTCAGAGTGTGCAGCCATGTAGCCCCGCCATGCTGGAGGCATCCATCGCTGTCCAGGAAGAAGGAATTCGTAAAAGAGGGAGATGGAGGGATGGCTCAGTAAAGAAAATAGTAATGGGAACAAGAATGCATTTGAAATTTAAAATTGAGAAAATGTACTTGAGATGGACGTGAGAAGAATGTTGTGCGGTTGTGGTTCGTACTTGGATGATAGCATCAGACATCGCCGAAAAGTCGGCATTGGCGAAACGGGATTAAGCTTCAATGCATTTCTTCCTCAAATGATGGGTAGTAAATGCATTGCACGAGACTATCACAACGAGGAATGAGCAGGACGACTGTAGTTGAAGTAAAAACCTATCACGTTCTGTGGTATTGCTTCTTCCTCTCGGTTTCCCAGTTGGGAAGTTCACAACCCAGACGCCAAGAGAATATTCACTCCACGACGACATCCAAACTTTGAAAAGACGAATACGTTACGTTCACATTCATTTAATTAATCGACAGGAAGTCACAGCAGAAGATATAAGTTACGAAAAGCATGTCATTGTATCTAAGCTAAAAGAAACAACCCGACCTGCTATTCCCACCGGCTATCCCAACCGACCTCATCATCATCATTTCCGTTTTCGAATCAAATGAGAATCTATTTCTTGGCACCAGCCTTGACAGCGGCCTTGGTGACCTTGCCAGCCTTGTCGGACTTGACAACGGACTTGATGACACCGACGGCGACGGTCTGACGCATGTCACGGACGGCGAAACGTCCAAGAGGAGGGTAGTCAGTGAAGGCCTCCACGCACATGGGCTTGGAGGGAATCATCTTGACGATGGCGGCATCACCAGACTTGACGAACTTGGGGGAGTCCTCCATGGACTTTCCGGTACGGCGGTCAATCTTCTCGAGGAGCTCAGAGAACTTGCAGGCAATGTGGGCGGTGTGGCAATCCAAGACTGGGGCGTAACCGGCACCGATCTGACCAGGGTGGTTCAGGACAATGACCTGGGCGTTGAAGGACTCGGCTCCCTTGGGGGGGTCGTTCTTGGAGTCACCAGCAACGTTACCACGACGGATCTCCTTGACGGAAACGTTCTTGACGTTGAAGCCAACGTTGTCACCGGGGACACCCTCGACAAGCTGCTCGTGGTGCATCTCGACGGACTTGACTTCGGTGGTGACACCAGCGGGGGCGAAGGTGACGACCATACCGGCCTTGATGATACCGGTCTCAACACGACCGACTGGCACCGTGCCAATACCGCCAATCTTGTAGACATCCTGGAGAGGAAGGCGGAGGGGCTTGTCAGTTGGGCGGGACGGGGGGTCGATGCCGTCAATGGCCTCGAGAAGAGTCTTTCCGGACTTCTTTCCCTCCTTGGTCTCCTTCTCCCAACCCTTGTACCAAGGGCAGTTGGTGGAGGCCTCAATCATGTTGTCACCGTTGAAACCGGAGATGGGGACGAAGGCAATGGTCTTGGGGTTGTAGCCGACCTTCTTGATGAAGTTGGTGGTCTCCTTGATGATCTCACCGAAACGGGCCTCGGACCACTTGGTGGTGTCCATCTTGTTGATGGCAACGATGATCTGCCTAACACCAAGGGTGTAGGCGAGCAGAGCGTGCTCACGGGTCTGGCCATCCTTGGAGATACCAGCCTCGAACTCACCAGTACCGGCAGCAATGATGAGAATGGCGCAATCAGCCTGGGAGGTACCAGTAATCATGTTCTTGATGAAATCACGGTGACCAGGGGCGTCTGCGATAATTGTTAGTGAACGGCTAGGTAAATTACAGCTTTTGATATAAACTTACCAATGACGGTGACGTAGTACTTGGGGGTCTCGAACTTCCAGAGAGCGATATCAATGGTGATACCACGCTCACGCTCGGCCTTTAGCTTGTCAAGAACCCATGCGTACTTGAAAGAACCCTTGCCCAACTCGGCGGCTTCCTGTTATAATTGTTAGACATTGAATCAATAAATAAAAATTAATCTACAAAAATCAAAGGAGTTTTTGCGACGACTGTTATTTTGTTTTGTTGTTATTGTGTCGTCGTAGCGAGTTGGTGGGGGTGGTGGTGGGTTGGCGCTCGGGCGCAATATTTTGAAACACGAATGTGTGATTGTGCGAGGGTTTACCCCACCGAGGGGTAATAACAGTCGCCGACGCCAAAATCGACAGAAATCATGAAAAAATGAAGCTTACCTTCTCGAACTTCTCGATGGTACGCTTGTCAATTCCACCGCACTTGTAGATCAAGTGACCTGCGTTGTATGTCAGTATATGCATGAGCGGTGAGGATTGTGTGATGTATGCTTACCGGTGGTGGTGGACTTTCCGGAATCGACGTGGCCGATAACGACGACGTTGATGTGAAGCTTCTCCTTACTACAGAGCAAACAGCAGTCAGTATATTGTGTTCCATGAAGCTTTTGATCGATCTTTTTCGTCGAAAAGGTCTGGTGAAGGATCTGACGTACCCCATGGTTGCGGTTGTGTGAGCTGAAAATTAAGTGTTGTTTTGATTCAGTGAATCTGAAGAAGAAGATTAAAGTCAGCTTGCTATTCTTCTCTTGATGGCTATCGATGAAGAAGAGAGATGGAAGAAGGATAGGACTTACTGCCAGGATGAATGCTTGATTCGGGTATGGCAGACGATTCGAAAAAAATCAGAACGAAGAAGAAAAAGAAGAGGGAGGAGGTTTTTGAAGAGGGGGAGGAAAGTTGGTGGGGCAATCCTCTCAGGCTCTGTGGCTACGCTAAGCCGAAACTAAGTAGCGCAATCGCTAGTAGAATGTAGCCGAGCCAATGAACAAGTTTTAATACGGAGTTTAGGTGGCGGTTGCGGTATAGGCTAAGCCTTTTCCTGTCGATTTCGGGCGCAGATGAGTCTTATCGGGCAATGAGGTCAGGCCACCGCACGTGATATTGAAATTTCGAATGTAAACAACTGAGGGGTAAAAATCTTGTTATGGGGATGGGATCTAGACGGAACATGGCCTGACGACGAGGCCGAAAAAGAGATACAGACACAGTAAATAGTAAACAATACACTCATAATAAGTGAAGATATATATTTGCCGGTCCTATTTTGCCAGTATACTATGTCTTCCTCTGCCCATCGCCTGCCTCATGCAGAATTTAGAGGGGTAGCCTAGCAATTACCCCACCTGCAAGCAATTTTTTTTTTGCAGACCAAACTTGCCCATGACCCGGCCCTGTTTTTCTGGCAGGTTTGGCTGCGAGGGATTTTGTGACCATGAATCATGAAGCCATCGGCGAGTCCTTTGAAGATGTGGTCTCTGTCTCTAGGGCAACACGATTATTCTGGGACCAGCGTATAAATTTTATGTCACTCGTCGTTGTGCGCAAAGACGGCGTTTGTTGAAAATGAAGCTCCACTCAAGTGTCCCACCCGTATACTCTAGACGCACCCCTCCTCATAGCTAGTGAATGCAAATTTCTGGAGCCTGAGATGCAAGCCCTGGCTGAGCCTGTCCATCTCAATTTTTCAGCCCTGTGTGCCCTCAGAATCCAAGTCACGGCGGACGAAGAATGCCCGTACCAAATGACAACT
Source organism: Pseudogymnoascus sp. VKM F-4513 (FW-928) (assembly GCA_000750755.1). Taxonomy (NCBI): domain Eukaryota; kingdom Fungi; phylum Ascomycota; class Leotiomycetes; order Thelebolales; family Thelebolaceae; genus Pseudogymnoascus; species Pseudogymnoascus sp. VKM F-4513 (FW-928). The sequence goes on from JPJW01002286.1 coordinate 38,241, forward strand.
AGCCAGTCACTCAACTTCATCTATCCATCGTGCACTCGGCTTCAGACATTATGTATAGCTTGTACGTACAACGGTTACCTATCTTACATCTAATTTACACGCTTGCAATTTCAAACGCTATGCACGCCAAGCGCCCAGTCAATGCTACATGTTGTACAGGGCCCATGGCCAAACCCGCATCCCCATATTCCCGTTATCTTCCCGCTCGCCGTCTAGCTCCCTTGCTCCCTTGCTCCACCTAGACTTCCATAGATGTCCCTGAGCCCAAAATGTCTCCATTCCATATAATTACATAGTCGCAAGCTTGCAGTAGCTGGTTCCATAAATGCTTGCTCACCATGCCGCATCGTCGTTCTCGTCCTCGAAGCTGATACCCCTGTCGAAATAACTGAATTTCTGCGGCGTACTTGTACGACTCGGTCCAGCGTTGTGCACCGATGGTATATACTCATATCCGACCACGGAATCCAGGGGCTTCGACCCCTTCGACTCCGTCCTCCGCACCACCGGTTTATCGAGGCCCTCTAAGGTGTCGACGAGAGCATACGCGGATTTGATATAATCCATGGTAAGCTCCTGGTTCAGGGCACGCTCATTCTTAGCAGTTATCGATTCACTCGATTTCCTGTGCTTCGGAAGTAGAGCGAGTTCGCCGTGGCGCCCGTCTGCCTTTCCGCTGTTGACACTCGAATAGCGGAGGCGCCAGTCTCGGAAATCATAGCTGATCTGAGTTCGGTAAGTAAGGCCTGCGAACAGATACCGAACCGCGGTTGATGCACTGCTGGTGGACCCCTTATCACCCTTCAGACTGGTCATGAAATCGGGGATTGGCACGACGAGCTCAGGAGGCGTCATGACATTGGAACGCTGTCCCAGCTGCGATGCTTCGAGGAACTCGGTGATCTCTGGGTATGCCTCTAGATTTGCGGCAATGAATGGGAATAACGTTTTCTGCCTGAAGCGGATATCAAGTGCCTTGTCAGGGAGCATAACATCGCTGCATATGTCCTCTGTTATGGCCGCCATATTGGCCAGTTTGAACCTGTTATCCGCCGCGCTTGACATGCTGAAGTTCATCTCCAGGGTTGGGAACTTGCTCAGCTGTTTCAAGTTCTCACCTGACCAGGGCGATGGGAGGAACTTCATGGTAAGGACTGACGAAGTCCGCGTGTTTCTGTCATCTTTCATCCCACTAACCAAGCGTGACAAATTCTTTGTTGAAGGAACGAATAGAGTGCGAGCGTTCATAATCTCCTTGCCATCGAAGTGCACCGGCTTAGATACATCAACTGGCCCAGAGCCTGGGAGGGTTTGGTGAAGGACATTTCCAATTGTTGCCGATGTCGACGTAATCGGGGTTGTGCTCCAGAGATTAGATTCCTGTAGCTCATATTGCTTCACCTTCTCTTGGTCGAGCTTAACCGCTTTGTGGTGAGGAGACATGGATACACTCGCAAGAGCCTGATTTTCGGCTTGGCTCTCCAGAGCCTTGTCTGCCTTGGAGGGCTCATCCAACTCTTTCTGATCACTTTCTTCAACACTAAGTGCTTCTTCTGGATCGGCCTTTTCAATAGGAGTTTGCCATCTTGACCAACGTCTGAGTCTATTGCGCCAAGACATATTGTGGTGGTACTCGTAATCGACAGCATAGGCTGGGCTGCTTGTTTCTTTGCATCCATGTCTGTAGACAGTGCGGTCCGCAATATCTGACGAGGATAGTAATAAACGCCTTGCGGCATCCGCACTTGTAGAAAGACTAGAGCCTTGTTTGCGGCCTAGGCCATGGACGCCAAGCTATATTTTGTTAGATATCAGATTCAAACGAGTGTTTACGAGAACTTACCTTGTCTTTCGAAGTTCTCACAACTTCCGTATTTGTAAGCCTCGCGAGTTCAGTCAAGACAGACTCGTCAAGCTCATCAGCTTCCTCTGCTCCCTTTACCTTCCGTCCAGGTTTCTTGAGACCAGTTAATGGAACTTCGATCCTATGTACACCCTCCAAAGTTGTTCTGATGCCATCAGCTATCGCCTTGGCCTTAGCCCTTGTAGCGGTGATGCGAATGGCACGTCTCGCGCGGAATACTTCGATCTTTTCTTCGTCGTTTCGGATAAGTTCGTCGCTGATCGCTTGAAGCGGGGGGTCAGATCGACCCTCTGGGAAAATATTAGTATCTACAGACAAAAGTTTTCCAAGTTGTGCTTACTTGGAGATAGTAGAAGATCCAGATCGGCGTTTTTAACCTGCAGCTCCATTTCGCCAACTGAGGACACCAATTCTTGTGATTCTACGCCCCAACACAGTCGTAGTATATTCAGGGCGACGCGTTGCTTTGGCGTGAATGCCTCGGATATGTAGCCGCGTAAAGAGCTTTCATCAAAGTAGTCCCCTTGGTCGGACGTCCCGGGCATCCATGGTGACTGCCTGAGAATGATGTCTTGGGACTTAACCTCAACCGGCTTGGCAGCCTCTGCGACTTCCTCCGCGGTTTCACCAGCTTGTGTATCTGAGGCAGCGCCCTTGGCCAGAGCAGCCATTCTTTGCCTCTCGGTTGTTTCGACGTAATATAATAGCTGTGCCATTGTGAAGCCATCGCTCAATTGGTCTTCGATAACCCGAATATCCGTCCACGGCAACACCTTTCCTTGTGGGCGAAGAGTTTCGATATTATCATTGACTTGATCCCGTCCAATCAGTCCCCTCTCGCTGTTGAATTCCGCCAATATGTCCACCACCGGCGCCTGAATTGTCGACTGGCTTGGTTGCGCCGCAACATAACGCAGAGTCCCGGAATCCTGAAGCACAATAACTTCCGCCGGCTTTCCCAGAGAGTCAACCCCCAGCTTTTTCGTGTTTTCCCTCAGCTGGTTTCCATTGAGACCGTACATTCGGCCCAGGGGCACAGCGGAGAGTCGTTTCTCGGGATCGTATCGGTAGATGAATTGGTCTGCATCTTCTGGCGCGGATGAACGTGTCTTGGTCGTCGAATTGTGGCTATCTGGCTTGCCCTCGGTTTCAGCATTGTGCTCCCCTGGTTCTTTATTCTGCGAATCCTCGTGCGCCTGCGCTATCCGTGAAGTCGCATGAAGGTTACGGGCTCGAAACCCTCCGAGTGGTCCAGGAGTCGAGTCTCGAGGGCGCCTGGCGCGAAGCTGCCCGGAAAGACATAGCTGGCACCGTAAGCAAACCTCTGAGCTCGGTTTCGTCCGTATTATCATAAAGGCGGTTTCGCAAGTCGCAATACTGTTGATTGATCACTGCTTGGTCTCAATAATTTGGATATTCTCGACGATCCGGGATATGGGTTTCTCCGAAAATGTGCCAAGACATAAATGTCGAACCCCTGATCGTCGTCATCGAATATATAGTCCTGATTGAACATACATCCAAATATTGTTCTTCATAGGATAGATTATAAACAATTAGTATTGCACATTGAAGCCATAACTTTTGAGGAGGAAGTGTCGGATGATATTATCACTGAATCGGCTGCTTCATTGCGTCTGCCATGAAAGCATCAAGTTACTAAAGCCACGGCCTGCTACTACATTTACTATCATTATTGCACATTGAAGTCACAATCATCAAGGGCAAGAGAGTATGATCATCATTGAATTGACTACTTGACCCCATGGGTATATAACCGCCATTGCGCCGCGCAGAAACCTGAGAGCGCCACTGACCGAATGAAGAGTCTTATCGCATGCGCCGTGAATATGCCGAGAGCGCCGCCACTGATCAAATATGGAATCCATTTGCACGTTTCATGAAGAAGTCCAGAGTTCCATCAACAGAATATTCAGCCCGAAGGCAGGAACCATCGCATGCACCACGACGGAGTGAAGATTGAATCGATAGAAGGTTGAAATCATCGTATGTGCCGTAAAGAAGTTGAACGCGCCACCGATCAAACGTATAATACAACGCTCGTGTTGTGGAGAAGTTGAGGGTGCCACAGTCCGAACGTAAAGCAAAAGTCATCGTATGTGCCATGAAGAAGCTGAAAGCACCACCGATCAAATGTATAATACAACGCTCGTGTTGTGGAGAAGTTGACAGAGCTACCAACCGAACGTAAGGCAAAAATCATCGTGCATGTGGTGAAGAAGTCGGAAGTGCCACCATCCGAATGCAAAGAATATTGAACGTGCTTTGAGGAGTTCGAGAGCGCCGTCGATCAAATGCAGAGGTCATCGAGGGCGTCATGAAGAAGTAAAGAGTACATCGGTCGAATGCAGAAACAGCCGTATGTGCCATGAAAAGGTCGAGAGCGCCGTATAAAAGTCAAGAATACATCGGTCGAATGCAGAAACTACCGTATGTATGTGCCATGAAAATGCCGAAGAGTGCTATAAAGACGAGAGTACATCGATTGAATGCAGAAACAACCGTATGTGCCGTAACAAAAAAAAGCCGAAGAGAGCGCCCATTGATCAAATATAGAATACAACGCACGTGTTTCGTGGAAGAAAATGCAGGCCGAAAAAGAGCATCGCACGCGCTGTGAAAGAAGGTCGAAATCGCCATCGACGGAATGCTGAAACCGTCGCATGTGTGGAACGTGCCGTGAAGAAAACCTCGAGAGAGAGAGAGAAAGCCGTTTAACCGAAGTTCATAAATCATTGCGTGTGCCGTGAAAAAAGGTCAAGAAAGCGCCATTGACAGAATGTAGAATGCATCAAACGTGCCGCGAGGAAAGTCGAGAGAGCCATCAACCGGATGAGTATGACAATGTGAGTTCCTTGAAGAAGTTGACTGTGCCACTGAGCGGTTGATAATGAGAGCGCGTCATGTGACAGAAGTGTGCTTGATCAGTTCTCAGGAAGGAACCTGCGCAGGAGCTTCCTCACGATGAGATCCTTGTCTCCCATCGTGGTGTTGTACAAGCGCAAGAACTCGCGTGCATTCTCCTCGGTCATCAATGCAGCCTTCTCCTTGACGAGGATCTCGCGGTTGCGCTTGAGGGCCAGGCGCGTTTGCACACGCTCATACAGTTCGTCGAGCGCCTTGTTCTCCCTCGCCAGGTCATCTCCTCTCCACTCGAATTCGGCTTCGCACTCATCGACGCGGAGCTGGTACCAGTTGTTGTGGCGCTGGCACTTGGTTGCCACGCAGATGCCCTTGTAGTACTCCGGTTCGATGTCGACATAGAAGTCCGGGTTCGGGGTGTACTCCCCAATCACTCCCGACTCCCATGCCTCCTTTCCCTCAGGCGTCGCCATGAATCGGGTGATCCAATCGTGGGTGGACACGATCCGTGGGTCGTATCCACAGATCGTGTGCCCGGCAGCGCCCTTGCCCGACTTTCCGACCTTGGCGCGCTTCGGGGCCGGCTGGACGATCTTGTTCTCCTCCACGTACTTTTTCAACGTTTCCTCGGAGTACTTGCCCAGCAGGGTGACCAGCCTCTCGCGATTCTTATAGGACGCGATTCTGGCCAGGACCTTCTCGATGCTCTTGTGGCATTTGGCCCGCAGGTTGATATCCAACACTGTCATCCCCTCATCATTGTGAGGGGGGCCAGTTGCCACAATCCCATCGGGAAGGCCAGGGCCAGAGGGCTGGTCACCCGCTGTTTGGAAGTCGCCCAGCGACGTCTGCGCGAAGTAGGAGCGCAACTCGGAAGCGAACTGAGGGTCAATCCTCGCGTAGACCCTCTTGAAGAACTCGTCGCGGTGGGGCCGACCGCAGTACTTGGAGGCGCCCACGGACAGATTTCCATCGCTGTCCACACTCTCGTAAGAAGAGTGAGGGCGGTTGCACCCCTCCAGGCGACAGACGCGCTTGTATGTCGTCGCCCCACCGCAGTCACCACAGATGAACTTGGAGACACCGTCTGTCTCGAGACACAACAGCTCGACACACGTGACGTGAAACCAGTTCTCACAACCGCCTTCACATGCGATCATCTTGGTGTCGTGCTTGAGTCGCTTGCACACGCAGTATTCAACCCTCCCCTTTGACTTCTTGGGTTGAGATGACATCTTTGCTCTGGGAGGCTCGGCCTTTGCTTTAGTTGAAGGAGGTTGAGCGCCGATCTTGGAATTGTTCTTGGGAGATGATTGATCTTGAGCGGTCTTTGAATTGTTCTTGGACGAAGACGGAGCAGGTTTCTGAGCACCGATCTTGGAATTGCCCTTGGACGATGACTGGTTGGGTGTGTAATTGGAATTATCTGGGAAAGCAGAATAGTTGCCGGTAAAGAAGACGCTTCCACGCGGTGCTTGAAATCCACCGGTGGAATTGTTACCACCTAAAAAAGAAGATGGTTGCTGTGAGACGTTTGAATGTTCGCTGGAAGAAGTTTGCTGAACACCGATCTTGGAATTGTCCTTGGACGAAGTTTGTTGTGCACCGATCTTGGAATTGACCTTGGACGATGATGATTGGTTGGGTGTATAATTGGAATTATCTGGGAAAGCAGAATAGTTGCCCGTAAAGAAGACGCTTCCACGCGGTGCTTGAAATTCACTGCTTGAATTATCCCCACCAGAAGAAAACGAAGGAGGAGGTGGTGGAGGTTGTTGCTGTTGTTGTACACCGCTACTCGAATTGCGTGTGTGAGTGGGAGATAAGCGAATGGGAAGATCAACTGAATTGCCCGTAGAAAATGACTGAGCAGGAGGAGGAGCGTTGCTTGAATTGCCCGTTGACGAAGCCTGTCCAGAAGCGTTGACTGAATTGCTTGAAGCGATGGCAGGACCAGTATATAAGCTATTCGAAGCTACCGCGCGCGCAGGTCTCGATCTACCGTCCTCGCCGTATCTGTGACCGTTATATAAATTGGGGTAAACGGGGCCGAAGCTCGTGGGATCCGATCTATAGGCTTGGTTGCGTTCACCGGGGCGGAATGAAGGTGTGATGTGGACAACGGGTTCCTGGTGGAGGAGACGTGGATCGATGTTCTCGTAAATCGACGGTGGGTAATCGCTGGAGCTCGCGGGGTCGGAGGGGCGCGGTGCAGAGTAGCTGCCTGTGTAGAAGACGCTGCCTCGAGGAGCTTGGAATGCGGGAGGTGGATTGTTGGCACGCGAGGTGTTTCCACGAGTGGAAGAATGAGGAGGGGGAGGTTGTTCTTGTGTGGAAGTTTGTCTAGCGGTGCGCTTGCGTGTGGAAGACTCGGAAGGAGGTTGTTGTTGTGTAGAAGTTTGTCTCGGTTTGCGCTTGCGAGTAGAAGACTCAGAAGGTTGCTGTTGTTGTTTTTGTTGTGCAGGGGTCTTCTTTTGCTGTTTGCGTGAAGGAGAAGCAGAAGAAGAGGGTGGCAGCTTGGGCTTATTGTTGGGGCCGCCTTTGCTCGACGAATTGTTTCCGCCTGACGAATCACCACCTGGCGGGGTCGGTGCCTGAGGTGGATCGGGGCCAGGAGCGGTTTGTCCAGCAGCTCTGAGTCTCCCAATCAGGTTAAGCTCGGCTCGTTCGCGGGTCCGGTGGGAATTTTGGCGGATATCGAGGGACTCGGTGGCTTTCTTCTCACACTGGCCGTACACCCAGCTGTCGGCACTGTTAAAGCACTTCTTCCAAAGATCGTGGCTGACGCCGTCGGGACGAGGGAATGCTTCCTTCTGCTGGTACCTCTCGGACTTGTTGTTGTCTCTAGCGACAAGTTGGCGCTGGAAGCTCGCCTCGGTGTACTGGAAACCGTGCCTGGACTGGAACTTGAAGTCGGCGAAAGTAGCTGGGGGATTGAAGATTATTTGGTGGGGCGCGGGAGCACCACCACCGCCATCGTCTGGATGGGCGCTAGACATGGTTCGGGGCGGAAAATGATTTCTCCGATGGGAGCTAGTGCAGGTCAGCCTCATCCGAACAGCAGGGGATTGGGCGCGCTTAATCTACAAAAAGGACGCTAAGATTGTCACATACCTTATCGAAGCGAGGATGGTTCAGGTCGTTAAGCAAGACTGAAGCTTTGAGAATTTGTTCAACATGCAACGTACAAAGGATTGATTTGATTTACGAAAAGCTTCCAGATATTTTTCTACGAAGCGGCGATTTGTGCGCGCTTTGTAGGCGGCGTTAGCGCCGTCTACGACAATCTACGCTAATCCTATTTGCGAATCTGAACGGCGGCTCTCTCTCTAGAAAATAGATTTGGTTTAGCGCCAGACTTCGATCCAGGACGCTAGTCCTCTTACTGGTTCCTCCTAGGCGATCACGTGTCTCTAGGCAGCAGACAGAGTATACGGATTATTCTACACTCCGAGCTGGTTGTTGTTGTGTGCTTTTTGCACTTTGTTCTTTGTAGGGAGCTTCTTTGCGGTGCTTACAGGGTGCATTGGGAACCATCCCGAACCGCGATGCGTGAGCCGCTGTAAGCGATCTGCCATCCCACTAGCCCCCCCTTGGTGCCCCCATCCCTGCACGGTGACGTGCAGAACAGCGTAGCCGCGGTGCCAAGAGATCAACCCTTGCAGGATATCCGCAAAAACAAAGCACGATATATTACTTTTGGAGTCTAGTGAGACGTCTGTCGTGGTTTGGGGAAATAATTTACTTTATCGGTGTTTTTTTACTTGGATTTATGGCTGGGTGTAGGGGCTGGGTAGGTGGAGAGTAGTACATACAACCTGGAGCACCTGAACAGACGTCGCGTACCCCAGGACAATTTCTATGTCTTCAATATGCATCCTGTTACAGCAATCACATATCTTAGGCCTCATGGCCATGCGCGTGGTATTTATATTTTCTATTCTTGGGGAAGTATAGGTAGGTGTACGAGTTGAGATAGTATAGCGAAGTAATAATATTGGTATCCCACAAATAATATTTATATTTGTCGGAATATTTATCTAAATACAAAAAGCGGGTAAAAAATAAATCATTTGAATACAATCGTCACAACAGAAACAATGCATCTACACCTCAAGGAACATACATACTTCAATACCGACACTCACCACATATAACAACCCATCACCAACAGCATCACAAGATCATCAACCAGCATCCTCATTGATTGATTGATTGGTATCATGCTAAACTGCATATTAAACCCCTCCTTCCCCCCCCCACCTGCTCAATAATCCACAATCTTAACCGCCTCCTGCACATTCTTCGGCAACTCCTCCAGCTTTACCAGCCCAAGCGCCACGCAATCGCCCCAAAAGAACATCGCCCGATCCTGCGCGTAAGCCACGTAGTCAAACTCATCGTCCTCTTTATCCTCTGCGTCCTCCATGAACTTCTCGTCGTCTTCCTCTTTCTCAACCTCACCCTTGCCCTCCTCCTCTTTCTCCTTGGTCTCCCCAGCCTCAGCCTCAGCACCAGCACCAGCACCAGCACCAGCACCAGCATCAGCACCAGAGTCCCCAAGATCAAGCTTCTCCATCCCC
>JPJW01002289.1:0-13688 GCA_000750755.1 Pseudogymnoascus sp. VKM F-4513 (FW-928)
TGGGGGTGGGGGGAGGGGAGACTTGCATAATTACAGGCTACTGCGATATCATGGTTGTTCTAGGGACCCTGTCAGCTTTGCGCGCCCAGGTACGGGGGGGAAAAAAAACTCACGTTGTTGCAATAGTAGATGGCGGTATCCCAGGAGCAGGTGACGCGGGTGCAGACAGTGGGACCGAGACGACAGTAGCCAGCTCCGAGGGAATTCAGGTAGTCCATTGCTTCGGCGACGTATTTGGTTGCGCCGGTGTTGGGGGTAACGTCGCACATGATAGCAGTCTATTTACTTTGAGTTAAGATGTTTGTTTGCCCGACTCCTTTTATTTTGGGGGGGGAGGGTCCGTGGGCAGGACAGGGTAACTTACTACAGATCGATCTAGTAGTTGGGCGGCTTGTGGGGGGGCGGGGATGTTGAAGTCGCTGATGTTGTAGGAGGGGTTGAGCTTCAGTATTTGGTCGTGGATTCCCTGAGAGGAAGAGCAAGGTTGGTATGGTGGTTGTTAACATGGCGGTTTTATTACGAGGAACTTACTTTTGCATCTCCAACTAGAGTGTGGTCCTCTCCGCCGGGGGTGATTGGTCCGACGTAGGTCATATCAGCCAATTTCATGTTCTCATTTATCGCAATTGACCCTGGGATGGCAGTTGCAATGGCCTTGTAGAAGTTAGTTTTTGTGTTAAACATTTTTCCCACTTGGAAGGAGGGCGTGGAGCTTACAACGGAGGCGCCGAGGACGATGCTGGTGAGGGTAGGGTATATCATATTGAAAGACCGAGAAGTAGGTTTTAGATGGCAGTAGATTTACTTGAGATGATAGTAGCAAAAGATCATATTATTCTCGGGGGGGGATTGGTCTTCTTATAGAAAATTTTAACTTGATAACCTGCAGATATCTTCCGTCTATCTCTCCCCTATGGTCATGCATTCTCACAATTGCCCTGCTCATTCATCCAAGCGACCAAAGCAAGTAGGACTATTTATCCAACCGATCGAAGCAAGCAGACATACATTACATTGCTGTAGCTGCAGGACTGTTTATACAAGCGACTAAAGCAAGCAGACATACATTACATTGCTGTAGCTGTAGGATTATTTATCCAAGCGACCAAGGTAAGTGGGCATACATAGCAGTAGCTGTAGGGACGTCTGAACGTGTAGTTCGTAGGAAGCATACCTGGAAATTCACGCTGCGTTGTTCCTAGCAGATTAGATTAATTATGCAGTTGGTTCAATAACCTAGCTTAACCGACGTCTCCAACGTCTCTTTCAACCTCATACGCCTAAACTGATCCCAAGTTCTTGTTGTCCGTCAATCCCACCATCCAACAAGCGGTAGCTTGGTAGGTAGAGTCGTCGGTTACAGAGTTCGTGTGCAGTTTGCATCCAAAATCGCCAATATCCTGTCAACTTGATCAAATAAGCTTTTAATACTCGATTAAACTATTACATTAACTTTCGCTGTAGTATAATAATAGGCCATCTTAGCCGTCAGACAGTAAGAGATCATCGATATAGTAGGTTGTGACAGCTTTGTTGGGGCCAAACAAAGCAATGATATACCCCACTATATCCTGATCGACACGGGCCGACTAGCAAACTAATCTGAGCCTAATAGCAAGGATTACTTCAGTGTTCATATGCAGGAGTTAACCGCCACATCCTATGTTCCTCATGCAATGCAGCAGTAGATGAATAACCCTACTGGATCTATTTGAGTACCTACTAGATTTGGTGTTCGCGACCACTCCCGCGAATGGAATGGATGGGTAGGGTAGTATCGTGCACCGAACCAACCAACTTTTTATAGTGCAGGAAGTGGCCTGAAAGCCCAGAACTTAAGTTCTATCTGCAGAAACTGTTGTCTGTAGAATAGTTGTGGGCTGCTACAATGACCCTGCCGCTCTTACTCCTAGATACAATCCTTTGAACCCATCAAAGGACGGTTATCATGGCAAGAAGCCTAATAACAACGGTAGCCGTTATAGCCTGCGTAGGAGCTGACTCTTTTACAATGGATCGAAGTGCCAACAGTTAGATATCTGCCTAGCCGTCGCATACTGCGGGATATTGCCACTGAAAATCAACCGATGGCACATTTTCCAACTGGCCTATTCTCAGCAGATTCCCAACTATCCCATCTGACATGAGTGGGCTTTACACTTTATTAAACGACGCCTTGATTTAGGGTTTAACTAGGCAGATAGTCCTGTTAGTAGCCCCTCAAACGGGAAATAGAAAAGTGAAAGGTGATTTATGTCGGTCGATCGCTTAACACGTGACCATAAAGCAGACAGTAGTGGTGATGCAGCGGCGGCTGCTCAATCCAGCATCCCAAATAACAGTACGCGGCCTGTTTCAAGCCGGGGGAAGTGATAAAACATATCCGTTACCACAGTTATCATGCTGCCCTGCTATACTTATTTCGATGACAGTTGTGACCTAACCAATGGACAAGTAAGGGTTTGATCACGTGTTGCTCATGGCAAAATTGAATAGCTACCAGATAGCGCCGATCGATGGATTGGGGTGTGAGGATCAGATGAAGGGTATAAAGACCGAGTAGAGGTAGTATCCATTGCATTGCATTTGCCCTTTTTACTCATATTTCTTTCCTCGTGAAACTAACGTGAATTGGCATCTTTTCCCACCATCCTATAGATTTCCCATGTGAAAAAGCGCCCAAATTTAAATTTGCTGTGGCTTGTTGCAGGATGGGCAAGATGGGCAAATAAGGCCTGGTCTGAGCTCAGCACCACACAGCTATGTGGTTGTTGCTTGTGGCGGTGAAAAAGGAGCTAGGATCGGATCGGGGAGGGGGTGAGGGGATGACGTTGGCCCAAGCGAAAGTAGGCGCAGCTGAAGCTACCAACCAGGTAAAATCGGCTGGGCCAAGATTTTGCATTTCTGTTTCTTGTTGAGTTGCACATAATATTTAACAAAACGTTGAAACACCACACCACGATACCGCTAGAGCTTGGGTTTTCCTTTGGCTAGGATTTTACGATTGACGTCTGTTTTTTTGAGACGAGTTTGAAAGGCTGTTTGTTGGGTTTCTTACCAGGAAGGGAAGCACAGAAACGAAGAACGATATGTCGAAACGCACCGCTGCCGGCGCGAAAGCCGCAAAGGAGAGCAGTCCTACTGATGGTGAGTCTTTAGTCTCCCTCTCCCAGCGCTCACGCGTATCGCACCTTCCGCCAGACCCGTCAGCTAACCCCCACCTCCTCCAGTTGTCGACAAGCAAAAGACGCTCCTCAGCGAGGAGACCGGCCACTTCAGTCTCATCCGCGCGCTGCACCTCGCCGATCTGATCACTGAGCTCAACGGCTTCTGCGGCGTCATGTCCATCTTCTCCTCCATGCGCTACATGGCGGGTTCGCCGGGCGAGCTGGGCAATGTGTGGGCTGCGCTGGCATTCATGCCATTTGGGCTGTTCTTTGATTTCTTCGATGGGAAGGTCGCCAGGTGGAGAAAGAAGAGCAGTTTGATGGGACAGGAGCTGGATTCGCTTGCTGACTTGGTACGTCTCCTCCATACGCTTTGCAGGGAGTGGAATGAGCAGACTGGGAATGGCGTGGTGCTGACTGCTTTTCCAAATAGATCTCATTCGGTGTCTCCCCCGCCGCCGCTGCATTCGCAATCGGCTTCCGTACCAACGTCGACCACGTTATCCTCGCCTTCTTTGTGCTCTGCGGCCTCACGCGCCTCGCACGCTTCAACGTCACAGTCGCCAACGTGCCCAAGGACGCGACTGGCAAGTCGGCCTACTTCGAGGGCACGCCCATCCCGACTACGCTGTCGATCGCGGGACTTATGGCCTACTGGGTATCCCAGGGCTGGGTGCACGGGGAGTTGCCGCTGGGCACGGTGTTGGCAGGGACGCCGCTCGAGTTTCACCCGGCATTGGGACTGTTTGTGGTCAGTGGGTGCCTGATGACGAGTAAGTCGATACACATCCCGAAGCCGTAGATGGCGGGATTGGGAGCGAGGAGGTGAGAGGAGGAAGGGCCTTTTAACAAGGCCATGCTTTGCACATGCGTGTGCATGGTATAAGGATTTTATAGCCCGGGAGTCTTATGTGTTGGGCGGGTTGGAGAGCGATAAATACATCTGGAGCGGTTATGGACTGGAATATATGATATGATTGATAAAAGCATGTTTGCTACGATTCCCTTGCGTATCTGGTGTATATACTCGGGCTGTGACTGTAACCTTGGGACGCCGTTCATTGGACTTCATGTATCCCGGTCTGGTCCCAAGCATTGTGAACCGAAGCCACGATGCACCCTGTCCAGTTGATGCATAACACCGCACAATTCAACAGCTAACAATTAACATTTAAGCAAACAGCAAACACAGGTCAACATGATAGCTCTCCCACAGAAACACCACCAGTCGTGGCAACCAACAAATCACGACTCACCATCCCCCCAATCACCCCTCCAGTTCCCACGCGAATCACCCCCATCCGCAACGCCACTAGTTTGACTAAGCTCCCGATAGCTATAAAGGTAGCACCCCTCCAACCCCCCCGCAACCCGATACCCCGCCACAGCACAGCACAACAAGATGGCCTCGGACACCCCCGAGCTTCCTCTGCCCGACCGCGGCGCGACTCTAGGTAAGCCATTCTTTGTCCAGTTCCCCCGCAGTTCTCATGAATCAAGCACTTACAAGGGTGCCACAGTCATGCGCGTCATGCCCGATGATAACAGTTGTCTATTCCGCGCATTCGCAGCCGCGGTCCTGCCGGGCGATGACCTGTCGATGCTGGAGCTGCGGTCGCTGGTAGCGTCGCAGATACAGGAGGAGAGGGACGTGTATACGAAAGTCGTGCTTGATAATCGGGAGCCGGACGATTACTGTCGGTGGATACAGACGGAGGATGCGTGGGGGGGCGCGATTGAATTGGCGATCTTGGCGAAGCATTTCAAGATCGAGGTGTGTAGTATTGATGTCCAGGTTAGCTGTCTCTTCCTCGCTATATGCCCTGGTGAATACTGACGAGTAGCAAATACAGTCCCTCCGCGTAGACCGCTTCAACGAAGGAGCGTCCATCCGCTGCATCCTCGTCTACTCCGGGATCCACTACGACACCATCGTTCAATCCCCCAGCGACCCCCCTCATACTATCGCCGACAACCCTCCCGAGCTCGACAAGCGCGTGTGGGACTCATACGACGACGATATCCTGATCAAGTCGCAGGAGCTGTGCAAGGTGCTGCAGGGGAAGCACTATTTCACGAATGTAGGCGAGATGGCGATTAGGTGTACTAATTGCGGGTGGGTGGGATACGGGGAGGCGCAGGCGGCAGTGCATGCTCAGCAAACGGGGCATTATGATATGGCTGAGGAGAAGTCTTGACGTGGCGGGTTGGAGTTTGGGGGGAGGGGCGAAATTGGGCGTTTGGAGAAGTGAGGGTGGGAGCTTAGATCTGGAAAGTGGCATTGCATTGTTCATGAATCTACTGTTGAATATGACTCTACAAGGCATCAGGTGGTGCGTGGGGCTTTTCTGACTTTGTGATATCACTCCTGTTCTCTGTTTCCAAAGCGGGGACCCTGAAATTACCTCATACACCCTAGGGGCCGAATGTTCTCGTTCTATATAGGGTCCTATTTCATATACATGATAAAAGATCACAAAGTTACATCCTACTGTTTCCAACCTTCGAGTCTTTCGCTTCCTCGACCAACTCTCACATCACAGCTCCCTCTTCTCGTAATGAGAGCTTGTGGCACCCTGTTCCTGCCCAGCCTTCACATGCCCAGCATGAGAATCCAAGTTCGCCCAATCCAAGCTCAGAAACTCATGCTTATTCGTCCACCTCTGCTGGCTCTCAGCAAACCCCAAGCTCTTCTCAGGTGGTGGTGGCGGGTCCGTAATCTTTGTAATCAGATACGCCGTCGATGCCTCCGCAATTCCATAGATGAGAACCCCCAACAATGGGATACGCAAGAAAATATAAAACCCAACACCAAAACCAAACAATAGGCCTGAGCGGTCATAGAACCACTTCTTCTTTTGCGCGGCCGTGAACTGGATACGACTAAAGTACGGCTCGAGCAGCTCGCGCGTCAAGCTGCGCGAGGTGAAGTATGACTGCAGAAAGATAATGAGGTAGCGGCGTGGTAGGAAGATGCCGCTGCCGAAGATGAGGAGCGCAGGGCCAAGGCCAACCGAGGCATTGAAGGTATAGAAACTGGCGGCTGGGAGGACGAGGCGGCCAACGTAGGGCGTGTATGATAGGGCGAAAATGGCGAGGGAGATGGCAGCTTTTTTACCACGGCGGAGGAGCAGCTGGGTTAGGGCCTCGGCGGTGGATTTGCTGTGCGTGGTACCGTCTCTGGTGGAGTATAGGCGCATGTTCGGATAATACGGTGGACGAAGCTGAGCTGGGTCATCGTTCTTGTGCTTCTCTTGGTAGGTGTCGTCAACCCAGCGCAGAGAATCCATGAACATGTTATCCAAGGTGGGGGTTATATAGCGCATCAGCGTCATGAGGAAGAAGGGAACCTGAAGGACATAGTTTTGGACAAAGTCCAGGCCGCTGACGAGGCTGTCATCCCATGATACGGCGTCGAAGTTTATGAAGAAAGATAGGAACCATAACAATACTTTGATTCCGACGATCTGGAAAACGGTCAGCCTTGCGTCATAGCTCAACAGCTTGGAGGCATACAGGTATTGATATTAGGATGCGTATGGCAATTCCAGCTGCGACAGCTAAAGCAGCTTGCTTATAATGCTCGGAGGTAAATAGAGCCGGGTTCTGCAACGCTCGTAGAGCTTATCTCGGTCAGATATTATAATTGGGATGATGACGGAAGAAGCCCATACCTCCCACTACAGTGAGTTGTGCGCCTCGCAGTATGGCATTGAGGTCAAAGTTCTTAATTTCGAGCTTCTTTTTGAGCTTCTCTTCCTGCTCTGGAGTTACCAGAGGCACCTGGACCTTTCCTCTTCGTTGGGACATTGTGGTGGTTGTTTGTTGTGTTCACACGACTCTCACACGAGATATTACGTGGGGTAGATACTGGCCCTGTTCCCCAGCCTCGCTAGTTACGGAGCTTGCGGCTGGATCGTCATCGCCGCCAAGGGGCCGCAACGCTAGAGTCGGGATCCCCAGCCGCGCATTATCTTCAGTCAGTATGCTGTGAGACATTGACTTTGCTGCGACATATTTTTTGTGATGGCTTCTCAGTGATGACCTCCCCGCAAAGAGGAGTGTCACAGAGTCTCCACTAGGGATCTACACAATATATTCAATAATCTCCCGGGTCGAACATAACAACTCGACCTCCCCCACGAAATCCGATGCGCCGCCCAGCGAACTCTACACCCAAGTAGCCTCGCCGCATGAGATGAGATGAAAGGCTGTAGACAATACAGCTTTCTCATATACCAACATGGCGCAAGAATTTTCGTCGTCGCTACCGACACAGTCGTCGATGAAACGCGCAGTTACTCTACCTCTACGACCTTCGACTTCGAGTAACTGGACACAACGCGAGAAGGAGGCATCTTCGGACACTATCGAAAGCCTGTATATACACCCGTCGGTGCGGATTGTATCCTTCGAGTCTTTCGACTCCTCCTCGGGCTTCCAGAGACGATCAAGTCTAAACACTCCGAACCTGGCTGATATTGAAGAGGAGGTGGGGACGTTACCATGGTCTTCTACGTTCGAAAGAACCATTGCAGTTGGTAAGTGACAAGTCACAAAACTATGAAATCTTTGTTTATTATGATTTTCTAATGGTTGATCCATACAGGCCCTCTCCGGATCTACAGAGCTCGCGGATCTGTTGCATTCATAAATTGTAGGAGTGTTATTCAACCAGTGCTACCGAAATCCAGGTGCTGGTGTGTGGACGACGATGCAACCAAATTTATTTTGCAGATGAGGCGGCCTCTATTCTGGCGCATTGAAGTCCCGCTGGATGACCCAAACCACAAGGAAAAGTCACAAGAACTCAAGGACGTGCTGAGCCAAATCTTGTTATTTGAGAAGACACCCTGCCCATTTCGCAGGAGCTTTCACATTGAGCTACCTGAACCGCCCCAAACACCTGTCAGGAAGAAGCCATGGAAGCCTGTGGAGCGCTCGAAACCTGCAAATGCAGATACCAAACCTGGCAACGCCGAGGCTTCGTCGGTGGTGATATCTCCGAAATCTGGGAAGACAGACTACTATGCCGCCTCTTCCTCGGATGACCATCCAGCAGTTCCCGAGATGGATACGGACAGTGATGCGACTGATGATACAAACATCACGCCTCGGAATTACTTTCCTCGAGCCCCGATTCCACATATCTTTAAGCAAGAGCCCTTGACCCGGCCCGAGGTGCTAGATACCGGACGATCAGTGACTGCACCTCCACAGCTAACGCTGATGACTTCGCCCCCTTCCAAAAACACAAAGGGTCTGTCTCTTGGCTCGCCAGTTGGTAGGAAGTCCGAGGACTCAACTTTATCGAGTTTCTCCTCAAGCCAGGACTCTTTCCACACGGTACAGTCATGGCACAGCCCTATTACACCGATGTTTCCAGCTTCGTCAGACTCCCGGCCCTCTACACCAACCACATATCCTTACCCACATGATAATATAAGACTTCCAAAACGAAACCCAGAACCCAAAAACGACTCAGAATTAGCAATTAGCCCCAGCTCAGGAACCCCTATTACACCGGGTGTCTGCAAAATGGTTGACACTCCAGAAACTAAGTCTGCCGTTGGCTCTCCATTCCAATCGTCGCCACCGTCACCGACTACTCCAATCACGGCCCGCAAGAGCCAGGAGACCGACGACGATGAGGAGATCTACGAGGACGCTTCCCCATCAGTGGAAGCTGCAGAGGCAGATACCCGCAAGCAGACATTGGTCAGTGAGCGGTCATCTCGTAGGCGAGCACTCTCACCGCTTCCGTCGCCAGCAAACCTCTTCTCTCCATCCCGGTCTCGAGCCCGGCACCTAAGAACCGCACGGCACCTCCCCACCGCCATAATCCAGAAGACATGGGAGATCCTTATGAGTCCGCCAAGCCATCTCGTGCAGATAATGGTTGAGATTGCGGCAAAGATCAAGGCGGGGCAATGGCGCGGTGCTGTTTTCGGGGTTGATGAGGGAGGAGAAGAGGTCGTTGGGCAGTGGGATTATGGGGATGGGGATTTCATGTGTGATCAGTGGGACGATGGAGACGAAGACGATTACGGAACGAAGACGCCGGTGAGCAATCAGATGGTGAGGCATAGGAGTACTCGAGGGCCGCCTGGTGGGTTTGGCGACAGCTGGGAGATCGATTGATTGACGGACCTGTGATGGTGTAGGATTGACGAGCGGATGATGTATAATGGATATGATGGGTATGGTAGGATATTTGGCAGTACATACTGTACAAAAATCACCACTGATAGGAGGGGGTCTGGTCGGGGGCGTTACATATCATTGTTGGGCTTGATGGTGGCATATGATTACATATATGTTTCGATTAGCGGCTTGCGAGCGGCTTGTGTTATTGTACGATTAGCTACTAAGCGATGTAATTCGATGAATCTATTGAGTCTATAATGATCTGAGGCTCAAGAAGCACAGTAGTCCTTTCGTCAAGTCGCCGTTTCCATAACCATGCTAAAGGGAATGATCCAGAGTTCATTCAAGTGTCCGATTCTTTCGCTGCGTTGCCCTGTTGCTCTGAAAATGACGCAAAAAAAGAAGCTATAGTACGTTTTAACTCAAATTTACATGGGTTGATGCTTGCCACTGTATGGGCCCTCTGGCACAGTTGAATTGCACTGGTTGTTGTGATAAAGTGTAAAACATAAATATTTGATTCCTGGGTTTGGCCATCTACCCTCATATACTCCAATAGCCCCGCGTAAGGTATGGAGTGGAACAAGCTAGTGCATTCATTTCTTGGTAAGCGCTCTTCATTTGCACGTCACGTGATCCTACCCTCCCATACTAATTATCCTACAGCCTTTTACCAGAGATGACCGTGGCTCATGTCCATAATACTCCATTCAATCAAATCTTTGGAATCAAACTTCTGATACGTTCAGATCACATACTTTTTTGCCTTTTTGAGCCTCGTTTTACACGTCTCTTGGGGGAAGAAAGGTCCGAATAGTTCGAAAAAGCTATTTTTTTGGTCGATTTCTCGCCTATGGAGATGGTGGGTTCGAGTTTGGATTTTGGCACAAAGACCCTTATTATGGGTGGTTTACATGTTGATAACCATCATCTGTTACCACGGCGCTGATAAGAATTGAAGCGCCAAAATCGCAGTTTCCTTTCCAGGTAGAGAAATAGTGTTTATCCACTATGGTTGTTGGATCCACCTCCTACAAGCCAGGGTTAAAACCGCTGGAGGGGAAAGAGCGAGCGTAGAAACCGCAGAGTTTGTGCGGCCCGACAGTTGTCACCAGCGTCTTGATACAAGAAATAAAATATTATCAGTAGTAAAATAGTAAAAATACGAATTTAGTGCCTATTTAAAGAATGTATCACTTCAGTTTTCCAGAATCTTGAATTTGCCTCCACCATGACGATCGTGGCATCCACCAATCATCCAGCTTGAAGCGAGGTAAATACAGTAGTAGGCAGCCAATAAATCAAAACACCAGCACATCAACCAACATATCTACCAAGGCACATCAACTTTAACAGCACTTAAACCATCAAACACTCATACCACAGACACATAACAGACGAACTACACCCAAGCCTTTCCCACCGCGCACAAGCTTTGCAACATGCCCTCATTCCGAAAAACACCTCTCTTTGGCGGGGCACTCACAGCAGACCTCCCCACCACCTTCGCAGACGTCAGGTGCTTCAACCCTCCCCCCGCGCCTCCATCGCAATGAGAAACAAGCTCTAACCCCTCCCTCCAGCACCATCCGTCAAGTCCCCGATAACCAAGAAGTCTACCTCGACAAGGAAGGCTTCACAAGCATCATCTTCGACATCACCGAGCGCGTCGGCCCCGCTGGAAGCACTGACGCCACCGACGGCGCAGCGCTGACCATCCACCTCGAGGACATTGTCGACTCCGACACTGACCTGCTCAAAGTCTGGAGCACGACCGTGACACAGTTCTCCAACCTCCCGTACGTCTCTCGCGCGCGCGGCCATCCCCCCACCATAGCCCTCTCTCTATCAAGCTACCCCGCAATCACGTGCCCAAACTGAAACGAGCATGAACTGACCATGATGAACAGAGAGAAGACACCAGCGTACACCCTGATCGCGACGCAGACTCCGCGGCCGGACCCGGAGGCGCGCAACCCAGCGCCGGATTTCACGGCCATTGTGCTGAACCTGATTCGGTTGGAGAGGGAGCAGACGGATGTGCTGATTACGATTAATGTGCCGCATATCAAGGGGGAGTATTCGGAGGAGGATGTGGATCTGGAGCTAGGGAAGCAGGGGAAGCTGATTGGGAATGCGGTCGAGTATGCGGCAGTGATTTGGGAGAGCTTTAAGGTTAGGGATTGGGGGCTTTTTGATGAGGCTTAGGTGTGCGTGTGGTGGGTAGTGAGGGGGAGAGGAGGGCATATATGAAATTGGGTTTTCGGATCGGATGCAAGGGTATACGGATGGAGGGATTCTTGGAGAGGTTATGGAAATGGCAGAGCGGCTTGGGAAATGGAAATGGTGGAACGAGGAGGAGTACATGACGTTGAAGATGGATATCCCCGAGTTTAACGTGACGAAACAAATTATGACAAGCACTACGGCTTTCAATTAGGTAGATAGATATACAACCACGCTTAAAGCGATAACTCCTGTCTGTCCCATCATCGCCACTCCTCCTACGAGGTCGTGAGATCCAAAAAGTCAATCTTCTTCACAATCGAGTCTACCGGATCACTCTCATCCGCCACACTCTCAACCGACAACGAACTCTTCCCCAGCTCCTTCAACCTCGCCGCCTTCAACTCCCTATACCCCTTCCCCACAAGCGCCATAACATCCTTCTGCGGACTCCCCACATTCTCCCTCCTCACCCTCGCAATATTATCCTTCACATACGCCTGATACTCTCCCATCACCTTCTCTCCCTCCCCGCCACCCCTCGGCACCGGCTTCGTCTGCACCAACTTCCCCTTACACAGTCCACACGAATGTCGTTTGGGGTCAATACTCTTACTATGCCGTTTAAACTCCAACCTGCACCCGACCTCGCTGCACTGCCACACGTATTTGAACGCAATCTCATAACTATGCTTTGTCGTTACCTCGATCCCCCGTGCCACGAACCGCGCTGAGCACTTCGAGGCCCACGCTTTGAATTCCTTGCCGTGAGGGTTATTCGTCACGCCGCTGACCATGAAGTTCGCCAGGTGGCAGAACTCGTGCGCTACGACGTTGAGCAGGCGGTCTTCGTCATCTATCACTTTCTCGGCTAGCTCGATGGAGGCGTGATGTCGGTAGGTTGTGGTGGGCGCAGCGGTGGTGTCGAGCGGCCGCGAGCGAATGGTTTCGCGCTTCCAGTTTGCGCGGCCGGCGGTGGTGTTGAGTTTCTTGGACCAGTTTATGGTGACGCCCCCCGTGCTAGCAGCTAGGGCGGAGATCTTGCCGTCTGTGATTTCCTCGTCGAGCTCGCGTAGGAAGGAGATGGCAATGGCGTGTTTGTTCTCGCTGAAGCGTTTTTTGCGCTCGGCAAGCGCTTTGTCTTTCTTTGGACGGGCGGTTTTTTGCGGGGAGACGGTAGTGAGGTCTTCGAGGTTGAGGGGCCGAAGGGGTTTCTGCGGGGAGAACTCGTCGTTCCAGTCGTTGACTACGTCGGCTTTCCAGAAGTCGTCTGTGCTTGGGCTGTGTGTGGCGGTGGGGATCCCGGGGCGCTTTTTGGGAGACACGAGGGTCTTTTTGGGGCTTGGTGGAGGTGTTGTGAAGGAATTTCGCTTTGCTGGTCTGCGACTTGCTTTGCTGGTTGGTGGATCGTAGGTGAGGATGGGACATTCTTCCTCAAGGCTTCTATTCGTAGATTGGTCCTTTTCCCGGGAAAATAGGCGCCTTACAGCTGGACGTGGCACCACGCTTTCCTCTTTGGTATCATCATCGCTCCAATCGAGATGTACAGCTTGACTTGGCTTCGCCTTCGGCACCTCCATATCCGGCCGTCTTCCTCGCACCAATTTCCTCACAGACTTCGGTGCCGGCACTGGACTGGGTTCATCCTCCTCCTCCTCCTCGAACTCCTCCACCGAAGAATCGTCGCTGACAATGAAATCGGACATTTCGTCCTCCTCATCCTCAACAAGCGAATCCTCTTCCTCCGACGTCTCGGGCCGTACAACAGCCACAGGCTTCGCTATCCTCCTGCGTGGCCTCGTACCAACAACAGACGAATCGTCTTCCTCCTCCTCTGTCTCAAGCGGCGAAACAGCAGCAGCATTTGTTCCCCTCCCCTTGCGTGTCTTTGGCTTTTGAACATCTTCATCATCCTCCAGACAAAGTCCCTCCAGACTCTCCGCGACATTGTCGACCTTCGGCGCCTCCCCATTCGCAGTTCTCTTCTTTCCGGCCACTCCTCCTACCTCACGAGACCTCCTAATCTCCTCATAACCCTCGCCAGTCCTATCCACACTGCCCCCAATCTCATCAATTGCCGTCATTATCTCTCCCACAATCGCATTCGCCATCGTCTTCTCCCTCCTCTTCACCCTCCTCTCCTTCTCT
>JPJW01002291.1:0-17781 GCA_000750755.1 Pseudogymnoascus sp. VKM F-4513 (FW-928)
GTTAGGTAGGGGAGAGGAGAGGAGAGGGATGGGGGATTGGAAGGAGGTATAAATGTGACGCGACGTGATGTTTTGATGTTGTGGTTTTGGTGATGGGGCGGTGGAGTATGGAGAGGTTGGTGTTGCGTTCTGTTTGCTGGGCTGGCTGCCGCTGGAGGAAGGAAGCGTCAACAGAGCGGATTGTAGTTAGTAGCAGAACACAAGAGTGAATTCGACTAGCGGTAGCTTTGAATTCTGTAGTCAAGGAAACTTTTCTTTCATCACCTTTCAACATTCATCTTTATATTCCTTTAATCACTTCATTTCACCTATCAACCCTCACCGACCTCAGCGGTCAAATCGGCAGTCACTCGCTTGCCTCCGTAAATGGCTTAGTGCGGCCCCTACCTATCCCATTATCACGATTGACGAGCGCGGCAACGCCAAACAACAACCTCACGACGACCGACGACCGACGACGACGGGGACTCGCACGCCAGGCAGGCTTCAGGTATAGCTGCTATAGCTGCAGGATATCCGCCACCTACGCACTCACAAAATTGTTGCACAGCGAAACTTGACGGGACGAGAGACTGCGAAATCGCATCCGGAGCGGTACAAATAGAAGTGGAGCCACCCCCCGATAAACATCGCCGGAGTGGGACGCTGGTGGATTGCGACAGCGACTTGTGCCTGCGACAGCGACGGCGACCATTTACCTGGCTGGGCGAGAGAAGCCAGTAGTATAGGAAGGAGGAGGAAATATCGCATCTGGTTCTTTGTTGCCGATCTAAACGAATTATTGTACCGACGCTTTCGCTTTGTTACTTGCGCGCTTCGACGACCTCACACTCACCATCTGCGACAACAGATGGCGACGATGGAGGGCAGCGACAACACCAACGCCGATGTAGCTACGGCTTCAAGTGTTATTGAGAAGGAAACTATCAACTCGCTGAATACGCCACCGCTTGAGAAGATGCCAGGGACGATGACACCGCCACTTCCGAAGGAGAGGACAAGGCGGACGACGGTGAATGCGAACACGAACACAAACTCAAATGTGAATAGTAATACCAATCGCGCACGCTCAAGGACACCGAGTGCACCGCCGGCGCCGTTGGATCCAAATGCTCTCAGCAAAGCGCTTTTCAAGGAGTTTGAGGAGGGGGGAAGGTCGAGGGATATCACACCGGGAGGCAGCCCGAGTAGGAAGAGGCAACGGGTTTATGGCGATAGGTGAGCTTCATTTCATTCTTGTTGTGTCTTTGCGCATGAGAAGAGGGAGTGGATGGGGCAAGGTGTGGTCGCCGAGAGACTCCTCTTTGTGGATTTGGGAGTGAAATCGATCTTGGGTTCACCAAGATCAGTGACGTTCATATCCGTTCTTTTGCGATCCTTTCAAGATCATTTGACTGACGAACTGATTCAGATTCATCCCAAACCGAGAAGGACAGGACCTACAGGCAAGCTTCAGCTTGCTTCACGATGATGGTTCGCCGGCGACACCTTCAAAGACCAAGAAACGGACGCCACATGGCGAGCTGCATTTCCAAAAGAGTAAGCTAACGGTGGCCGCGATTTGAGGATAGTTACATGTGCTAATTTGTGACAGCTGAGGAGGCAAACCGGACCTATTCCACTCTCCTGCGTGCTGAGATATTCGACACTTCCGTACCACAAGCTACTCCCACCAATCTATCACCAGACACTACAATACATTCAGCATCTACAACAGCTCATGATCCTACTCGCTCTCACACACCTCCCAACAATGGGTCAAACGCCTCTATAACAAACTCAATGACACCTTCCACACCTCACAAGAACCTCTTCACCTATATGTCGCCCAGGCATCATACCCATATCGCCGGCCACCCCACGCCAACTCGAACGCCCCAAAGTCGGCATGGACCTAACCTCAATGCGCGGTCGGAGATTTACAGTCTTTCCCCAGTGCGCTTAAGCAGTCAGCATATGCTGCTGAGCCCGCGGAAGCAACCTCGGGCTGTTAACAAAGTCCCTTATAAAGTTCTCGATGCGCCAGACCTCGCAGACGACTTCTACCTCAATCTCGTGGACTGGGGAAGCAGTGATATCCTCGGTGTTGGATTGGGCAGCTGTGTGTATATGTGGAACTCGGAAACTCAGCGCGTGAACAAGCTCTGCGAACTGGAGGACGACACCGTCACCAGTGTCTCCTGGATCCAGCGCGGCTCGCATATCGCAATTGGCACTGGCAAGGGCTTCGTTCAGATCTGGGATGCAGCGCGAACACGCAGGCTACGAACGATGACTGGCCACACTGCAAGAGTTGGTGCATTGGCGTGGAACGACCATATCCTTACCTCCGGGTCGAGAGACCGCCTCATCTACCACCGCGACGTACGACAACCGGATCAGTGGCTGCGGAAGTTGGTGGGCCACAAACAGGAAGTCTGTGGCCTGCGATGGAACTGCGAAGATGGCCAGCTGGCATCGGGTGGAAACGATAACAAGCTCTTGGTCTGGGACAAGCTGTCTGAGACACCGACGTGGAAATTCTCGGAACACACCGCGGCTGTGAAGGCTATTGCTTGGTCACCACATCAGCGGGGTCTCCTTGCTTCCGGAGGGGGAACGGCAGATCGCAAAATCATCTTCCACAACACCCTCACCGGCGCGCTAATCAATGAGATCGACACGGGCTCGCAGGTGTGTAATCTGGCGTGGAGCAAGAACAGCAATGAGATTGTCAGCACGCACGGCTACAGCCAGAACCAGATCGTGGTGTGGAAGTACCCCTCCATGACGCAGGTGGTCAGCTTGACGGGACATACCTACCGTGTGCTATATCTTGCAATGAGCCCTAACGGTAGAACCATTGTTACAGGAGCTGGTGACGAGACTTTACGATTCTGGAATGCGTTCCCCAAGAAGGCAGGACAGCGAGGCGATGACGGGGAAGGCGGTACCGGGAAGCTCGCAGAGTGGAGTGTCATCAGGTGAGGCACTGGGGGTTAATTATAGGACGAAGGGGAAATCTGTTGTGGGATGGCATATGGCTGTAGCAACAACCGGTGATGTGACGAGATTTACGAAGCATGGCATTTGCATGGCTGGCGTTTTTTTGGGACTGGGAAACTGGAGAAGGTATGGATTCATATATGGATGGACGGGCATGGCTTCGACTTTGCTTTAGCGGGGCGGGGGAATATCTTTTGCTTTGGAGTTGGGCTTGGGCATCAGCGAGGCTCTTCGGGTTCCATGGGGGCCTTGAATCGGGCACAGCGGGTTTTTTTGAGTGTGTGTTAATTAGTGGAGGGGGTGGGGGTGGGAAATTCTCTCCTCGCTTGTTTTGACAGATAGAGATATTAGCTGGACGTGGCTGCACATCTTGCAAAGAAGGAATGGAACATTCTACACTCCGATTTTTATGTGTTTTTAGCTTGGACAGACAGCTTCATGTGTGCGGTGTCAAGCATTAGCTATTACAGACAGAACGTGCGAGAACACTTCAGGTGTGCGTATATACAAAAATGTATTCAATGTAACTTGTTGCCGTACTATCGTCACTGTCATCTACCATTTAAATGCAACGCCTGCTAAATCTCTCAAACGTTATGGCCAGATCTAGCCGGTCTTTTGTCTCGCCCGTTTTCCTGCCATCGTCAGTCCCTCCATCTCGCGCTCTCTCTCACTCTCATCCACCGCTCGCTCCAACTCATCACCCCCCTCCTCATATAACACCCCATCATCAGCATTCCAATCCGTATCCTCATCCGTCGTCCCCATCCCACCACTACCATCCTCTCCATCCCCCTTCCACAAACTCCTCATCTCATCCTCACTAATAATACTCTCAATACTCCCCCTCCTAACATGCTGTCTCGTCTCCGCCCTCCCCCTCTCCACCGCCCTCTCAACCTTCATCCGATTCCCCAAATACTGAAGCTTGGGGAACGTACTCTGCTGCCCCGTCTGCAACATGTACGCCAGACGGTTAGGATCGGGATCGCTGAGAATGCGGAGGAAATCTGTGATGCGGCCGCGCGGCCACACCGTGATGGTGCCTGAGAACTGCTGTAGCCAGACCTGGCTCCAGTCCTGGCCCATAGGTCGGGGGAGGAGCTCGAGGTGCCGCACAACCTTTAGCCATTTGGTGAGATCGAGTTTAAGGTACTGCTCGGTGGCGGAGCCGAGGAAGCCACCGCGCCAGCCGCGACCGCGACGGTGCGTGACGGGCTCGCCGATCGTGCCGCGCGAGGAGAAGAAGAAGAGGTTGATGTGCGGGTTTACCTGGCTCACGAGGGAGAAGTTGACGTTGAAATGGAGGTTTAGGGCGCGTAGTGGTATATCGGTGCGGAGGGACCCATCTTTCCATTTGTGGCCAAAGGAATAGGGGGCTAATGTGCCGTCTGGAAGTTTGGTCATGAGTACGACGGGGTTGAGGATTCCGGGGACGGCGGCGGAGGCGAGGACTGCGGACCAGATCACGCAGTCGGGTGAGGTGAGGTAGTTTAGTAGGAGGGTAGGGGAGTGCGGGTCTGCTGGAATGCAGGAGACGTTTAGGATCCTCCCGGTCCGTTCATAGGCTTCGCGGAATGTGAGTGAGCCGTGTGAGAACCAACTGCATCGTCTCGCCCAGTCAATGGAATCGAAGCGCGAGCCTTGCTTCCACCAGCGCGGGAACCAGGTTGTGAAGGGTTCTGAGCAGGCGTCGATTTTGGCGGCGAGTGCAGGAACGAGGAGGGCCTTCAGTTCTTCGTTCGTGCGGGTTGCTGTGAGTGCTGCTACTAAGGCGCCGCCGGAGGTGCCGGTGATGACGTCGGGGAGGAGGTCGGCATCGAGGAGGGCTTTGACAACGCCGAAGTGGTAGTAGGCGAAAGAGGCACCGCCTGAAAGGCAGAGAGCTGTTCGGCCCACATTCGTGTACATGTGCTTGAATATGGCGCGCTTCTCTTCCTGGGTTAACTGCTTCGTTTGGGAAAGGGTTTTCACGCCTTTTTCAACTGTGAGGGTGAGTTAGATGGTGGTGGCCTTATAGATACTGGGACTGGGAACTCATACCTTCATCGACGAATTCCTGGACCAGGTTCTTCGTTCCAAAATATGTCTGACTGTATAGTCTGTTGCTCTCTACCCCGACAAAGTTGTTTTTCACGCAGGCTTGCACTAAAGTCTTCAACTCTTCAATCGGCCTCGTCCCATATTTGCTTGTCCCATCTTCGCGTCCCTCCTCGGCCTCAGCCCTCCTCCTTTGTCTCCTCAGGCTGGCCAGCACTCTTCTAATCGTCTTATGGTCGTAATATGCAAACTCATCCTCCTCCTTCCACTTGTCATTACCCAAAAACGTATCCATTTCCTTGGCCAACTCCACCCAATCTGCATAGCTGGTCGTAGCTCGCATCTGCTTCCGGAGTTTGCTGCGCGTGCCCCTCAGAGAGACAAATTGTTCATATAACCAAATATATAGTCGTGTCAGAAGATACGATATCCCGAGCCCCGACACCCATAAGACCACAATTAAGAGCATTGGCCACTTCAGCAGCGAGTATAGATATCCCTCCCTCGTCTCGTCCGTTGTCCGCATCATGCCCTTGCGCCTTCTCGTCTTCCTGCCCGTCCTCCCACTTCCCCCCTTCCTCCTAACCTTTTCGTGTACTGGCGCCCAATCATTCTTGCTAGTGATAAATAGGCTCGCCTGGCTGCCTTTTCGCGACTGGATGCGCTCTCTGCCGTTCAGCCCCGAGTTCGTGCGATCCAACCCAGGCGTGTCGACGCCGTTGCTAATGATCGCGCTGGCATCGTCGCCGATGGGCTCGAGGTCTGGCGCTGCAAGGGCCTTAGCAAATGCCTCCAGATCCTCTTCCGAGACAAACTGTACTTGAGCGTCTGGCAGGAGGGAGACGTCGTAGCCCGCCCTCGAGTCTGGCGGGGGCCCGTCAGAAGCTTTGCTGCGGTCGGCCATTCTAAATCGTAGCTTTGTAGTTGTTCTCTGCAGTTGAGTGCAGGGTACAGAGCAGCTCTATGTATACAGATTCATTGTATTAGGGTCTCAGATCAAAATGCCCGTGACATGGTGGCTGTGGGGATTTTATTCTTTGTTGGGGCTACGAGAGTGTCACTTGCACCGATTGTGGCCGCGGGTTGTACCGCCGCAATGAGGTCACCAGCTGATCTGGCCGATATCAAAAACTGGGCACGTCTCCATCCCTGATCCGCGCGCCCACCGAACCAGGTAGAAAATCAATACTTATCGGATTTCACACCGGGAAAATATTCGAAGATGCGAGAAAGATGCTCAAATAGTTCATAATTCACATGGCAGTCTTTCAGCCATTCACTGCGCCGAGGTACCAATGCTGCACGAGCGGCTTATTTTAGGATTGAAGCTTCATTGTGATTCTTAAAAACGTAGGCACATAAAAACGCATTCGGATTATCGCCGAAAAAGAGTAGACCGGTAAAATCCATTGCAAAACTCCTCTTCATATGATATACTTGTCCGAACTGGATCCTCCCTGCTGCTCTCATAACCTCCCAACTCCCCTCCACTTTCGCCGGTATGCTCGAGTCGTCTAAACGTACTGCGACAGCCATCTGATCGCATCTCCGTAACCTGAATAGAGTTAGTATCGCGTTTATATACCTTTGGATGAAGCGCTTAGTGCTTACCTTGTCTCATGACAACAGAGCACATGAATACCTCAATCGGCCTGATGCCCTCAAGAGGGACCTTGCCCTTGCCAGTGGTCTGGTAGAGACCAAGTTGATGCCTCAGCTCATCCTCCGAAACAGCATCTGGGTGGTCGATCTTGTTTCCTAGGATAACGAAGGGGACCTTCTGGAGCTCCTCCATGGAGAGGAGAGCATCGAGCTCGGCCTTGGACTCGGACAGACGCTCGTGGTCCTTGGCATCAACGAGGAAGACGATGCCCGAGACCTCTGGGAAGTAATCTTTCCATAGACGGCGAGCTACGGACATGTTATTATTCAGTTGTTTCAATAAGTTTCGGACTCGCTCCGGGAAGGGTGTCGTACCTTGTTGATGTCCACCCAAATCGAATGTTGTGAATTTGACATTGCCGATGGCAAGCTCCTCGGATGCTGCACTCCTGTTAGAGACCGTCCATTATATCATATTGCCATAATATTTGCTTACTAGGATGTAAAGTTGGTTGAAGAATCGCAACGCGGTCGTTCTGTAAGAGCCACATGTTAGCTATTGTCGCACCACCACCGGTGGTCTGCCAGCATGCTGCACCGGCAGCTGATGATCCAATGCTCTTACCTTCAACATGTGCAGCAAGGTTGTCTTTCCGGCATTGTCGAGACCGAGAAACAGTAGCTTGGCGTGCTTGTTGAGGAGTCCCAGGGAGGACAGGACATCCCAGACTATCATATCCCAACGTTAGCATATTTCCACGACTAGTGCCTTCCCAGATATGGAACATCACATACACCAACTGATCATCCACATATTGAAGGCCGGTTGTGGGTATTTGAGGTTGAGATATCAGCGTTGAAGTGGTTGCTTGTGGCAAAGCTGTTCTTGTCGGGACGGCAAGCACTCTGGACCGATGTCAACAGCTTTGACCAGGCAAAATTCGGCGGCCTCAGGCTTCACTTTTAATACCACATGTCACAATCGGCATCATACCAGTAAAATAATATTTATAGGCCCCAAAAAGTAACAGATATATTTTGTATATATATGAACTCGTAGCTGATTTTTGAGCCCCTAAACGCTATTTCCAGCATTTTTTGTTCCCATGTCCCCCAACAGACACTAATCGATGACCCTTACACGCCATAACTCCTACTTTAGGGGGCTCCGAATTGTATATTCATAGAGTGTTGTACAGCAGAAAATACACTCTCATCGGTAGTTTGTAACCCAGATTAGCAAATCTTGACACCACAGATATCAACACTATGGCTCTCGACTTTCGCACTACGGTCAAAGTACGCCTTCATCATGTTTTCTGCGAAGCTGCGATCATCAACGCTCCACTCATCAAGCCCCATTCGCTTCATATCAGCTCTGGTGATAAGAATGGGAGGAGCCTCGGATTCATCTGCGTTGCCGCCAAGACGCAGGGGAGCAATATCATCATCATCAGAATCCGCAGCATCGACAATGTCTGACAGTGTAGTGAGTATAAGCGTTGTCAACCGGTGAAAGTACGCGATAATGGCAAGCTCCTTCTTCGCACTGGAGTCGGCGCCCTGAGAGAATGTGCTGACGCCAGAAAATGTACGTCCCTTGGACATTCGGGGTGCCTGAGGTTCAAGTGATAGCCCATCAAGGAGTGAGCTATCAAGTTCTGTCTCATCGTCGAGAGCAATGCTTCGCTCGCCAGCTGACGCCCACCATATGAAGCCTGTATAGGCTAGTGCCGACCAGGATACAGGTTCAACTATGGCATCCGTCTCTGGAAGATTCGATAGAGGAGATTCTGGCACTAGGGACTCTACCAAGGTTGTACTTGTATCGGACCGACGGAGTCTTCCTCCGCCGTCATTTCTTTCGGGGGTAGGACTCTTCGGTTCAACCTTGGCCCGGGAGAGACCCCACATCAAACTTCTATAGCGACGAAGGTCTCGCTGAGTGGCTTTGATAACAGATCCACTGGGAGACTTGACGTCGGGCCATACTTTCTCCGCCGCATCTTGAGAACGCGCAAGAGGCATGGTGATGAGCATATCGTACAGTTTTTGTTTTGTGGATAAAATTCCATCTGTTGTACAGGCAATCCAGCCTTGACCCAGACTTTCTTCATCGTCAGAGTCAGCATCGGCAGCTTCAGGTTGTGTCGAGGCTAGGAGGTCCTCTTCTAAGAGAGGTATATCATGCACGCCGATAGAAAACAAAGGTCGAAGACGCTGGGATGGCGCTCTAGTGCTGATGAGATTTGATACTGCAAGGGGAATATTGGATAGAACGGATAAATCATAAACTGTCTCTTGTTAGCTAAACACCTTTGTCTATAGGAACCTCAAGTATTACCAAAGTCACAGGTTTCCTGAACTGGTGCATGGCAAGAAATGAGGACGCGCTTCCGCAGCAGCGCAGACCTATAGATAGGAAATATAAGAGGGCCGAACGTATCCAGCAGCGTGGTCAGGCTCCACGCAGGGTGATAAAGTGATAAGCTCTGTCCCGGATGCATCAATGCCGCCCCATCCGATGCCGAGCGGGTCCTTGAGTGCCCATCATGCTGTATGGATCGACCTGGCTGAGGCTTGAATACCAAGCTGGAAGGCGAGTCGAGGATCGAGTCGAATTGGGCGGAACCCTTGCCATCTTGTAGCTTATGCGACTCCCAATATTCTTCCAGCAGGGTTAAATCCGGAGTTTCAACGGCGAGCTTTCTGGAATCTGGTTAATACACTGGTCAACGGGATGCGGCGGAATGGTCAGCATACTCAGCTAACTGCTTCAGATTCTCCGCATGCATCCAACTCCTTCCCAGCCTGCCATAACTCAGGGGCACCAGCACACCCACGGCTATCATGCGCGCATTTCGCGACTCCTCAGAGGCCTCTGTGCTAATAAACGCGCTCAATCCAGCATGCTTCCCATGCACAAAATAAATCAGGTCCTCCTTCACTGTGTGTAAACCGGATGGCAGGCTCTTGTATTCGACGCCGCCATCGAGGTCGATCCCAGGAAGCGCGCGCTTCCAGCTCAACGCATATCCAGTTTTCGCGTCGAAGCGGATGAGAAAGAGGGCAGAGATGAATGGCAGGTCGGAAAATTGCGCGTCTGATACATCCAGCCTCATTGGCTCTTGGCCTCGCCTTTGAGCAGCCATTCCGGCGCCAGGTACATCCCAGTACTTAGACGATGGTGGCCGTGTATCGGGATATTGTTACGTTGGAAGTCGGTTTTCCCAGCTGGTCCTAACGAAGCGGCGCATGACAAGGCTTTCAGGGTCGGGCTTGTTGATAGCTGTCGTTGTGTCAAGAGCGGCACGAACTCGGATGAATGTCCCCGCTAGCGCCCGAAGTGCGTGGGTGTCCACATTGGTGGGGAGCCTAGACGTGAACCTTAAAAAGAGCAGCCCAACTCCGAGACATGCCCCTCACACATCTCTCGTCTAACTTGACAACCTGTGAAGCTTCAATTTGTGAAGCTTCATTCCTGCCTTTTCTGGTCACGGATGCGTCTTCGAAATCCAATATGGAATCATACATACACTCGGAGGTCGCCTGCAAGACCGTGCCGCGTCCGACCCCGGTAATTGCTTTTCACTTTACGAGTGCTATAGGGCCACAGATTCTATTATACCCAGTTTACCCCCAGACCGGAAGGTGTATCCCCACAATCCAGCTCGGCCAGCCCATGGAGACGGTGACATATTCTCTTGTCCGCAGAATCAATATCAGGAACTCCGCATGACCCGACGGTAGCCATCTCCATTGCATTGCAGGAGTCGCGGAGCAATGCAATACAGCGAGCCGTCCTGGCCAGATTGCTTCATCATGAACCTCACAGCCGGTAGGTAACTCCCTCTTATTATCCGGAATGCGGGCATCCAAGTCATTGGACCGAGATATTGGGAATATAGTATTCCATAGTTACAGCGCGCGCGCATGAGAATGGTAGGTTATATATTTCTTATAGTACCAATATTCTCCGTCGCATCTCTCAAAATACGAAGGCCTGGCTACGATGCCCACCATGTCGGGTATATTAGATCGCCAGGGGCGAGCCTCCTGTTTCCCAATCAGCCTGTACGTGCAGCGTGCGAATGATCAATATTGTCTAGACGTGTCTACCACATACTATGGGTATAGACAAATTCATGGTTCATTTCTCTCGATAATGATTTGAGTTATCCCATGGGGCCTTGTCGTTCGTCCAGAAATCCTTATAAGGTGTACTCTGGATCTCCCCAAACCCAGCTGTTGATCCTTTCCTTCTTAACTCCTGGCAAAAATCATACTATCACTCGTCTATAGCTTCAAAAATGGTCAGCCTCAAAGCTCTTGTTCTGGCTCTCGGTGCCCTCTCCTCAGGAGTGGTAGCCCAGGTCGACCCAGCTCAGTGCTCGTCCCTTAAGGCCATTGCCTCGGCGGGATTTCCAAATGCCGCCTCTCTCTCCGCGTTCTGCACGAGCGCCCTCTCCTACACCGTCCCACCGTGCGTTGCCCCCTCATTTGCCCCCTCACAATATCTCTAGTGTGTATGGCGCATAACTCACACCATCTAGTGCTGTGACAACGACCAAGACCACCTCAGCATACGTGACTATCACCAAGTATACCACTGCCACACAGACTGCGTACGTCTCCCTTCCCCCTTTTACCACTCCACACTAACACGCCCCAGCACATCCGTCAAAACCATAACCGCCACTGTCACCGAACTCACCACCGTATTCGGCCGCCGCCGCCGTTCCATCCCCGAGCCCGGCCTCTCCCCCCGCCAAACCCTCGGCGATCTCCCTCTCCCCCTAATCCAACAACTCTGCGACTGCCTCGACGTCGCGCACCCCACCACGCCGACCAAGACTGCCACTCTGACCAAGACGAAGACGGCGGTCCGCACTGTGACTGTCACCTCGCGCATCACCAAGGTGGTCACCTCGACTGCTCTGACGACGGTGCAGCGGACGACTACAATTCCGCGCGTGACTGTTACGGGGGGTGGGCCGACGGAGACGGGGACGCCAGGGGTGATTAGCTGGGATGGGCTTTGTGGGGATGAGGGGGATGGAGCGACGTGCTTGGGGAGTGGGTTTGGGAATTGTTGTGCGATATTTGGGGCTTGTGGGTCTGATAGTACGCACTGTGGGACTGGATGCCAGAAGGCGTTTGGGTCTTGCAATTAAGTGTGGTCAGACGCAAGGGGTACTGCTTCTATACGATAGAGCTGTATGTCGGGATCTCGCAGCTGCGGGCGATCTTATAAACACGTAGTTGAGAATATCACGAGATTTCTGGCTATGTTCTAATTGGAATGTTTTGTCTTGATCTATTCGAGGCTCACCGATTGGGCCTTACAAAAATGAGAATTAGGCATGTACAGTTGATTTCGAAACCGGTTTCACAACCTTTTTATGTTTGTTTCGATGTTTTCCCACTTTTTCTGCCTAGTTCTCCCCTTCCATCTCCAAGTGCCTACGAAATGTCTTCGCGCTGGATCAAGCCTCACAATACAGCCTCGTAACTACGCTGCTAAATTGGTCAAATGCCAGCTCCATCAAGCACCATTATCTATATCACGTGCTATGTCGTGATATTACTTGGCTTAACCTGGAGTTACATTACATTCTCACCGTCAAACTCCTTCGCTCTTCCATACGATTGAAGAATTCCAGGGACAGACAAGGAGGAATGTTGGGATGGCGAGCATATATATCTCTGCTCTGCAGCGTGGTGCTGATCTAATGCACATAAACCCGTCCAAAGTTTGGGATCGAACGACAGACGTGGTAGCTGCGAATTGGCATTTGGGATTTACAGCATTTGGTGGTCCGCCAGTGCACTTTCAAATTGTACGAATGGTGGTCTAATGTCTCATGAGGTTGCTAACTTGGTGCAGCTTCACAAGAAATATGTAGAGAAATACAAGTGGGTGGATGAGCAAATGGTACTGTAAAACCTCTAGTCTGGTGCAAAGGAAATTTAATCTAATGGTACCATTGCTAGTTCCAAGAGATTTTTGCGCTCAGTCAGGCACTCCCAGGCCCAGCAAGTACTAAGATGTTGTTCTGCATAAACTATCTTCGTGGTGGTCTTCTCGCTGGGTTTGGTGCGTTCTTACTATGGTGGTATGTGAGATCCATAACTTCCATATATGTCTCGGAGGAATTCACTTGTTTCATTACACTCTGCTAAGTGCTAGTTAGTCTTCCTGGAGCCATCGGAATGTATGGTTTATCGTTAGGTGTCTCACGCATCGGCGACACCCTACCTCTTCCTGTCTACGCTCTCCTCTCTGGTCTCAACGCAGCCACAGTCGGCATCATTGCTCTCGCCGCTGTCCAGCTTGCACAAAAAACTATCACTGATAAAGTTACCCGCGCCCTGGTGTTTCTTAGTGGAGTTGGTGGGATGCTATACACGGCTTTATGGTTCTTCCCAGTCCTGATGGCTGGGTCGGGAATCGTAACGATTGTTTGGGATTTTCGGTGGCTCCAGCGCATATATAAGCGGTTATGGAAACCACGGCAGACATTGGATCAGACGACTGGAGAAGGCCTTGAGCCGAGACAGCGCTCTAGTGGGGAGATGCCCGAGGATGGAGGCGCCCCTTACGCTGAGCCTGACCATGATGAGAGGTCGATATATCTTCGACGCATGCCACGTTCTGAGGATTCTAATCCATGGTCGACAGAAATCGAATCTTCTCCTGGCAGTAGCAGTGATGAGACCACTGGGGCACTAGGAGAATCAGAGTCTAGCGACCGAGTCGTTCCAGCAGGCCTACAAATGAATCTCCTAACTTGGAAAACTGGAGTGTGCGTCATTGGCGCCTTTTTAGCATCCTTTATCGCGATCATGGTCATTCGCGGTCTCCTGAAAAGTCCACCCAGGGGCGCCTCACTATTCGCAAACCTCTACCTTGCAGGCACGATTATCTTCGGCGGCGGACCTGTAGTCATTCCCCTTCTTCGCGAGTACATTGTGGCCGAAGGCTGGGTCTCCCCGCGCGATTTCCTCCTCGGCCTCGCGCTTATCCAGTCTTTTCCTGGCCCAAACTTTAACTTCGCCGTCTACCTTGGCTCGCTTGCGACTGCCGGGACGTCGCTTCCATCATTTTCAGGGGCTCTGATCGGATTTATTGGGATTTTCACGCCGGGTATCATTATTGTCATAGGAGTCATGGGACTATGGAGCGTTCTGCGCTCTCATCGCTGGCTGTTGTCTCTGCTACGGGGAATCAATGCTGGAGCTGTTGGACTGGTTTTTACAGCAGTGTATAAATTGTGGCAGATTGGCTATGTAGATGTGGATAATCAGGGTGGGAGTCCCCTTGGAAGAGACCCATGGTGGGTTGCAATAACGGCTACGAGTTTCGTTGGAGGTGCATGGTTCGGACTGAGTGCGCCGTTCGCAATTTTGCTTGGGGGTGCGATGGGGGTGGCTTGGTATGGGGTTGTAAAGGCTTAGAAAATATGTAGGAATATTCTCGATGGTCACGTGTATTAACGCACTGCTGCCTAAGGCTCTCTTGCCTGTTGACATTCTGCATTCGCCTTTCGCACTCTCTAGTAAGACAAAGCTTAGACAGGGGATCGCCAGATTGGAAGGCCGCATTGCTCTCGGTGTTGCGGCGTCGGTCGAGGTCAATCTACGAATTTAGAAGAGCGGGCGGGCCCGCGGGTTAAGAGTGCACTAGTGAAGCGGGGTGTTGATCAACAAAAGCTCCTTCAATATGGACCCTTTAAGTCGTAAGCCAGACAATTAAAGCAGTCATGCTCTTTTGTACGAGTACGATGCTTACTGCTCCCTACAGTCTCAGCCAGGATAGCGAGGGCAAGTACGGCAGCGCGTAGAGAGTGGTCCGACCCTACAAATCCATTTGCTCGTGTCTCTAGAATCCCCACAGCGCCTCCCCTCGGCGGCACTGTCAACGCGAATGTCCCGTTTCCATCACACGAGACACAATATGCTGATTATATCAGGCCTATCCGGCGTGATAGCGATATATCTCCGACTTTAACTGGACCTCCTGTCTTCAAGGGCGACAAAGCCAGGCAGTCGCCAGCTGTCAACGGTCCCGATGTCGAGTCTGGTTCTACTCATGCGAGTGAAGGGGGCTCTAGGAGAAGGAGGCTTTCTTTGGGTGTTACGAGGAGAGAATCAGATGAAGATTCGTTTACCCGCACTGGATTATCATCCAGACTGAGGAGAAGAAAGAGGGCACGAGACCGCTTCACTGTACAAGGCCAGGTGCAATCCCTTATTCTGTCTTCTTGGGTCAGAATACTTTTGTTACTTACCCCTATTGGATTCGGAGTCCATTATGCACACTTTAACAGTACAACCGACTTTCTTGTTAATTTTTTCGCTGTTCTTCCTCTTACCGACATGTTTGGACAAGCTCTTGTAGAATTTAAGATGTACGCTGCGGATCCAAGGTTAGAACTCATAGCCTATGTTCTATGCGGGTAAGCCATCCAATCTGGTTTGTTAATAGCGTCACTAAGATCTTGTAGCAATATTAATCAGACATTTGCTTCTGCTTTCCTTCTATACAGCAATCAGGTTTCCGTACTTAAGAGCACACTGCTCGGAGGCATGCTTCTTCGAATATTGCTAGTCACAAGTATTGCAATCGTCACAAACGATTCCCGCCACCGATTCCAGAGGAAGTCAGTCGCTGTATCTCTAAGCAAGCATCTCGCCATAGCAGTCACAGGGCTTATCATCCCTACAGCACTATCCATGGTCACAACACCTATTACTACGGATATATCGAAGCAATCTCGGGGTGTCAGCATAGTCCTGTTGATTCTCTACTGTCTATATCTCTATTCAGAATGGAAAACATATTCGCTCCTTGGACTACCACTCTCTAAGCTCAAGAAAAAGCGAGGAGAAGAGATTATTAGAGAAAGAGGCCACATGGCTCTTGGTGTGGCGGTCATTGGCTCTATTATGGCCTCTGTTGGGAGGGCAAACCCTGATATGCAACGTCCTCCGTCCGACGAACCTATGGATACAACGGCATCAAAGAATAAAGAGAAGATAAGAGAGCCACAACTTCATATCTGGATCAGTGTTATAACACTCATTGTCATGGCAGTGCTACTTGCCTTGCATATTCTATTCATGTCAGACAGTGTCGATGGCATTTCGAAAGAGACCGGCATGTCAAAAGAGTTCATTGGCCTTATTCTCTTCCCAATCCTCGGCGTTGACTCTACACTTCTGCACCTAGATAATCGCTATGACTCTGAAGAGGCAACTCAATCAACACTCGGCCTCGGCCTACAGGTCATCTTGTTTCTCACTCCCGTCTTAGTCTTGGTAGGCTGGGCTAGGGATATAAAAGACATGAACCTGCAATTTAGTCCCTTTGAAGTTACTGTTTTATTCCCCGCTGTACTTGTAGTACAGGCAAGTGTTGAAGAAAATGAGCATGGATGGTAGGTCGTTCTAGATCTACGTGTTCTCTATACTGATCATCTTGCAGGTTGTCAGGAGCACTATTGTTCGGGACATATGTAACAATTGCAATTGCAGCTTGGTTCCAAAATTAATCTAGAATATACCTGCTATATACGCTATATACTATGTCCGTCCTCCCCACTGAGAATGTAAGACTTGGTCGGGTGACATCCTTGTCCTTAGTATTACATTCCATACGTTACCTTCAGCATATAGCAGTTGATCCCGTAAAGCTGTGTAACAGCTCCACGAATGTATTTCCATTCCGTCTTTATTGGTATAGCAAAAGTAGATGCCCAGAGGCCGTCCGGAAGTCCAGAAGGTCTTCTGAAAAGAAGCCAGCAACTGCCCTGTCACCATCAAGGCCAGATCTCCTTACCTGGTGAAAGCAGCGAGGGTCGGGCGAGACAAGACCTGTCTCGGGTGTGACATACGTCGCACATACGCACCGCACCGACTCTCCCACGTCGTACAAATGACTCAAACGTTCGCCGCGAATCTCCCGAAAAGGTTTCCTGGACACAAACCACCCTCTATTAGCGGAGATCTCAAAAATACAGCAGTTACCTTTTTGTTGAATCTTGCCAAACGCTCTGGGCATGGAGCAGTCAGACGAAAACGAGCGAAGGCGGTAGTATAGTATGGGCGAAGAATGGCGAGGGAGCGGATCCATACTGATATGGATATCACGATTAGGCGCGGCAGCGGTGGCGGGCGAGAAGAAAGTACGAAAAGGTTACAAGGTGTTGAAGGGCGACTAAGTGTGGAAGCGAATTATAAACGGGTTGGCAGGCGAAAGTTATTATCAAATGAATCAGCCGCTGTTCGACGATGGTAGGTACGTTATGAATATATCGTCATTCAAGCGCACATGGGGTTTTCTTTTCTTTTCTTTTCTTTGTTGATCACGTTAGGTTGAGGCTGAGTTGATTTCGATTTTTGTTCTCAGGCGGACTATTGACGACGAAGTCGAAACCCTCAGGAAGTTTTATGTGGAGCCGAAAACGACAGAGCCGAAAGCGAACTGCTGGCTAGTGGTACAAGAAGTGCTGTGCATGCTCATCGAAGAGTAGACGTGCTGTGATCCAGGGCAAGACGCGAGCCTAATTAAAAATAAAGGCCGCGTTGCATGCGTTTGAGATCCATCTGTTCGATCGAAAGTCGCATGCCCATATGGCACCATGATGAAAGACAAAAGAAACCTTAGAATCCATAGTATCGAAAGCAACCTGTCACGCGAGAAGTCGTGCTTTGACCCCGATCCGCCGAGCACGCCCTGATATAACAAATTGCTTTTCCCCATTTCCGTTCCGTCGCACTTAATAAAAATCTCTGAATGCCGAAACCCGTAAAGAAAGACTGGTGGAAGTGCACCCGCATCAATGAAAGTCGCAGATCCAAGGACTCTTGTGATAATCGGGATCGTGCGCATTTAACGCGAAGGGCGCTCCGCACCTATAAGGATTAGCGATCAATAGCCACGATGGGAGTATTTCTCATCATCGTTGTATCTACCTCCGTATGGCTCCCGAGCATCTCCGCGAGGGGCTGGGTCACCATAGGCGGCTGGTGGAGCTGCATCACGGGATGAGCGTCCACCATCGCGATCTCCACGGTCACCGCGGTCGCCGCGATCGTAGCGGTCAGAGTATCCGCCACCACCGCCACGGCGGTCATCACGTCCACCATAGC